>JARHVA010011619.1:0-40665 GCA_037957365.1 Torreya grandis | reverse complement strand
GAGAGAGAGAGAGAGAAGAGCTTGTTTTAAAATTGAAAATTTATTATTGAAATGGTTGAAATTGTGTTATATTATAATATTAACTTATATATTAGATGCATATTTGTATACTATGAATGCGTATAATGAATGCAAGAAAATAAAGAGACTAACTTTTTGTTGTTGTAAGGACCTAGAAATGAAATCATTATTTTATTATCAAATTTACTTCATTATGGAATATAAATGTGATCTACCACAATAATAATTTAATTAACTTAATTTAATAAATAAAATTAACTAAAAGAAAACCTCCAACTTGATCAAGGTAGAGATTAGATCAAAACATGTAGTATTTATTGTTATTATCGTTAGTATGCTAGATATTTTATCCAAGAAAAGATTAAAATACTTATATAACTAGTAATATGAACCAATGGATGTCACAATAATGGGATAAATTAGAGAGACACAATACAAAACGAATATTAGATGATATGTGGTTAGTTGTGTAATACATGCAAAGACTAAGTTACAAAATCAATGACTCTTCCTTGCTTTAAATGGTGTAGTAAATCATGAAACAAATAGATTTAAAGATTAAAAATAATGGTATTAGTCTATAATCACCTAAAAATTGTAATTATATACTAAGAGTGTCTTTTGATTCAACCTATCCCTCGGCTAATAATAAACCAATCCTTTAGCATTAGACCAATATTTTCAATCATTTAGGACACCATAGTCACTTACATCTAGTCAAGACATAGTCCAAGAAATATCATCATAGATACCAATTCAAATTTATTATTAGTCTTACAAAAGGATATTATTAACTACATTTAGGATAGTAAATCCACATGGCACTAGTTTCTCCAACTGGGCTCTACTATCCTTAGTCACAACTCTTCCCAACAGATAGTTTTTAAAATGTGTTCCCCCTCCTAAGGTTGGCCTATAATAATTTTCTTATCCAAATAAATAAATTAAACCTATAAATAGAATGATAATCCACCTCTATTCACTATATGGAAAATATATGCAAAATTTATTCAAACCAAAGATAAAGTTGGGTAAAATCATGGTATTTGATCCCTATTCTACCCTACTTTATGCATAATACCATTTATAACAGCCCTAATTATAGTTTTTGATCATTTTAAATCTTAAGAACACTTAAGGCATCCAAGGACACTCTCATTATATCATTCACTTACACATACATCAGACACTAGGTGTGAGAACCACGTCATACTTGATCCCTCCTTGGAGTAATGGTATGTAGGAAACTCTCTACACAATGGGGTGTTTATGATTTCCAATCCATCTTAATAACACACAAAAAATTATTGTTTATTCCATACTTATAAGGATATTAGGGTTTGCACATGAAATCATGTTTTATAGGTACAATATAGATCTAAAAGTTTTTGTCATGCAGGAACATAACATTTAGACACATGCATAGGTTCTCTTAAAAATAGGAAAAATCTCACAAAGGATACATTAGTGCCACATTAATGACACTACAAATATATGGTGATACTATCTAAACTAGGCACTACTATCTAATGAACAAGAAAATACCAAAATCCTATTAAAGACACATTCTACTACCTATATCTCAAGTTTCATAACCTAGATCATCTATGCCTAATAGTATTCATATAATACTATATTTATCACTATTTATTGCTATATATAAAAATTCAAAAAATGCTAAAATCATAGAAAAATAGTACTTAATTATTATATATTTATTTAAATGATCTAGACATCTCATCCCTTTAACCAAACATAGGAATTACTTGTGCAAAACCCTAAAAGGTTAAATCATTTGGTAAACCCATCTTCCTTTGAATATTGAATAAAACCCTAGATTGCATTAATTCTTATTTTTTTGAAATATATCTAAGACTGAATGCTTCTAATTTTGTGATTTTATTTAAATAACCTAGCTAAATTAAAATCAAATTTTACATTTTGGTTTAAATTTACTTTACATCAAATATAAATTATTTAAAATAAACCCTATCTTCTATAACCCTAATCATAGATTATCATAGGGTTTGTATCCATTTTATCCTATCTTCATTAATTTCTATTATTTATTCATAATTCTTATATTTTATTATATTATCTCTATTTAAATTTATTTACTATATGCCATCTAAAAAATCTATCTCTCTTCTCCTAATAAGAAGTGCTAGACTAGGTGGTAATCCTATATAGCATATTTAGATTCTAGCTATCTAAACCTATAACAAGGATAAGGAACCTCTTATAACTCTAGATATGAATCCTTCACACCTTGATTGTGTGGAATTCAAAGACAATGTATTCGAGGATGAAAAATATAACCAAGAACAAGATCATGTCCATATTGAGGATCAAGATAGAGTACCTCCACTTATTGATATTGATATAATTTTGATTAAGGATGAGGTATTACATGGATTCAGAGATAATTTTGGAATAGCTCTATGATCATACAAAAAATTAATAGGACATATTAGAAATCAAGAATAATAACAAAAATGGTCAATCTTCAACCCCTCTAGTTAATTATTTTGTTACACCTTTAGTAGAGCCCACTCAACTAACTCATATAACATTACCCAACCTTGTTATTTGACCATTAGTGATAAAAACACCAATTATGGATAGTTCTTCTCAACTAGATGTACAATCCCTTATGTAATAGGTTGTTTCTCTATAATTAGACCTTTGGCACATCGAATTTACCTAACTCCTTTGACATATGGTTTCATATCATGAAATCTCACATTATATGATGGCAAGGGTGACTTAGAGAATCACCTTAGGTACTTTCATGCAACATGATTAGACTATGTGTCCAATAATTTTCTTCTTAAAAATCTACATTCACGTAGTCTCAAGTATTATTCTCTATAGTGGTTCTATAGTTTTCCTAACCAATTTATCATGAAATTTATTCCTTTAGTATACATGTTTCTATCACACTTATCGATCAACATAAGTGATAAGGTATCATATGCACAAGTGGCACAACTAAAGGAAAAGTCAAATGATCCCATAATTGACTATATCTTATGATATAGTATAATATTATCAAAATTAACTAGCCCCATGATAGATAGAGAATATCAAGATATATTTAAAAAAGGTCTATACAAAAACTTCATGAAGTTATCTTATTTAAAAAGTTTAATACATTTACCAATGTGAGCCACACAGTTAAGGAATGAGAGGTTAAGATCTTAGTAATGGGAAAAATCAAGTATATAAATGGATCATATTGTACTATTAAGAGTAAAAATAAACCTCCATATAAAGGTAAAGCCATATATAATAAAATTGATCAAGAGTCCATAGTCAACACAACTTCAGAGCCTTCTCGTAGATTGGTTTTATCATCTCTTTAGTACAAAGTCTTCAGTAGTCTACCAAAGTCATCAGCATGATTTATACAAAAAATATTGGAACTCAATTATGTATATCTCCCTCTGATTAAAGAGGTTTATATAAAACAACCTCTTATAAAGAGATATGATTCAAATGCATTCTATGAGTATGACAGGGCATCGGGCCACATGGCAGACTAATTCATTAACCTGAATCACAAGACACAAGATCTCATTGAGGTAAACATTATTGATGTGGGCACACCAATAGAGACATATAAATAATAAATATAGGAAAATAAACATAAGATATTTTTATATCCTTTCCCAAATAATACAACTAATGAGGCAGGGGCAACATTAGATGTTCATTATACATACTAGGTGCATCCACTACTAGCTTCTTATCACACAATTAAATCCCTTGCATAAAATTATTGGCATGTATCATACTATAGTGCCACCTAGACCACTTATCACATTTTTATAGTAGGATATTATGGATGATGACATAGATTTACATGCACTCTTCATAAGAAAATATATATACCACCATCCTATTCATAGTGTCATGGTTGATAATTGGTCAAGAATAAGCATGTGCGCCTTGACACTCTTACAACACTTGGGATATATAGAGTAGGATACAATCCCAAATAATAATAAAATTAATTGTTTCATTCACCATAATAAAATATCCATTGGGGATATTATGCTTCCATTATATGTTAGACTAGCACACATAGCCACTCAATTTCTAGTAGTACCTAGTGTGAGTGTATTCAACATATTATTAGACAAGATATGGTTATAGTAGTTCCATATCATCCTATCTATAGTAAACCTATGGATCAAGTGTATACATTATAAAAATGTGGTTAAGATTGAGGGTGTCCCATATGAGTATCATTTTCCCATCTCATAAGTAGTTATATTACATATTCTAGTCACACTTATAGCACTGGCACCAGTTACAGTTGTAGATCCACTACTAGTTATTATACAATAATTAGTTACAATAGAGAGTACATCTCCTATGCATAAATCATAGTTTTTATTAGATTGTTTAGAGTAGTCCCATTATACATCTATCATGTTTACATGCATGCATACTCTCCCTCATAGACTATTACTAAAGAGACCATTACATCAGAGATACATCATAAATTCTAGATGGCCTTCGTCTACTTAGTTTATGATGAGATCAGTTATTCTAGGGTCTAGGGGTTCTTAGCATGGGACACCTACATCACCTATATCTTCTACATCTACTATATGTGTCATTAAGACCCCTATAGATTATAGGGAATTATAGTTAGTGCCACAACATCATGACATCACTACTTAGATTACTTTAGGTTTAGATTATATATCACACTATGCCATGGGCTCATAGTTTCCGTTTCACATTGCATGCACAATCATAGTTCAACTCTTTAACATATGTCATGATGATGATGATGAGTCTATGATGAGACTCATAGGTTAGTATGGTTCCTACCCTGTACATACTTCTTTTTCTCTCTCACTCCTTGTACATATTTTATCTTCATATGCTTATACACAGTTTATACACAAAAAACATAAAAATAATATAATATGTCAAAATACAAAAAAATTCAAATATTTCAAAAGAATAAAATTTTACAAATTGTATGCATTTTTAAGTTTACACTTATACTACTTTCCAGGTAATGCATATTTATATCTATCCTACTATAGTCAATTTTATCATACACATATGTTTCACATGTTCATGATTAGTGCTTTCAGATTCTAAATAGGACTTTGGTCCACTACAATGATATAGACAAAATATCATCTACCCATTTGGGGAATTTACACTATTCCATGTTTTTACATTGATATAGTCACCCACTTGGGAGTATCTCATACACAATTTATATAACCAGGTTCTACCTTACATACTATACATTCTAGTTTATGCATTGATTTATCTTGATATTGATCATTGCTCCTTATTTCTCATATTTTTCTCCAAATATCACTAGTTAGACTCAGTATATATGCATCATAACATCTACATAAATTTATATTAAATAGTTTTACATGTTTTTATTTATATTTTCTAGAATATACTTGATTATGTTTCTTATGCTTCTTCCATTTCAAGGGTATTTGAATATGCCATTTTTATTTGGATTATACACCAATTATCTATTTTTATGACTTGGGTATGTTCCCATGTCCTTTGTGTGTGATCTTTCATGCTCCTATATGTGATCATTTGAGCATGTCTTTATTTTTGTCTCTATGCCAAAATTCTTGTTGTTTGTGTATGTGGACATTTGAACATGTCTTTATCTATTTTCATTCTCAAATTTAGTGACATGTGCCCATGTATTATATATTATGGACCCTTGGCCTAACTTTTGCATCATGTGGTTGTATGTTTGTTTATTTGTATGATTCTACACCATGACACTTGTGTTTTCTTGTTACACACACACACACACACACACACACACACACACACACACACACACACAATTTTTAATGCCATGATGGACCTCATGCATCTACCCTTACTACTTGGGAGCATTGATAGACATCATGACCTATTCTCCTAGGTAGTTACTTAGATTTTTATAATATATACATTGCTTACATATAGATTGACACCCTTTTGTAATGCTAAATTATAACATACATTTTATATTAACTACTTATACTCAGATACATTAACAACATAATGTTATGTTTTAAATTGTATTGGAATATCATGCACATGCTCTAGCTAGCACATTTTGTAGGGCTAATTATTTTGAGGGTAGTTCATCCATAGATTTCATAACTACCCTCAAAATATGGGGCATTAATAGGGGTTATCATATAGATCAATATCCTATATTTCTTTTCAAAGATACATTTGATCACACAAGTTCAATTTTAGATATCATACTCAGGGCAGCCATATAATATAAAAAAGATTCAAAATTTTGTCTATATCACACATAAATCACACTAGGTAGTCATTAGAACCTAGATTAGGATACTAGCACTAAGGTTTTATACTATCCACTAAAATTTTCTATTATCGAATATCTCCAACTTTAGGATAGTCTAGATCATTCAGACCAATAAAATAGGTACAATATATATATATATATATATATATATATATATATATATATATATATATATATATATATATACAATCATGGGTTTGATAGTTATGTTTAGATTTAGGTCAAATTCATTTATTTTAGCTCAGATTCATACCAATTTATCATATTTGGGAGCATCATGTGTGGCATGATTAGTCATACGTTTAATTTAGTTACACAAATTTATCTAATACATACTTGATTCAAATTTAGTATACTCAGATACAAGATTGGGGGCATGTGTGTAACACATAATCTCTATGTACTCAACTTCAGACAACTTGATCAAATGGAATTAAAAACTACATTTCATTCTCTACATTATATACACTTATTATCACATTCTAAGTTATCACCATATTCATGTCTTACTCCATATTTAGTGGTTGGCATTCCTGAGTGGCCTATAACTACCTAATATTCTAAAGTGGCTATGGAGATGAATACATAGTTGGTTACTTAGATACTTTTAGTAATTTGTGCAATACAATTATATATGCATCTAATTTACGTAAGGAAAATGATGGATTCATGGGCTAATTGAGTTCTTGAGCCACCTACATGAGATCATTTGACACAGGTAAGTATTATCCAAGCTATTCAAAGAGATTAAGATCTACCAAGTAGGGGTGGGAAATGATGGAGTCAAAATTGGATTGAGTTCATAAGCCATCCATATGAGGATTGAGTAAGCCATCCATATGACAATTGAGGAAGCCATCATATCAGTTCAATATATTCAATGATATGATCACTATGTCCACTCACACACATAGGTTATCACCAATTTCATGCATTTGATCTCATACCCATAGAGGTGTATTCACTCCTTTCCTCTCTTTTTACTTTGCTTTAGTTAGTTATTTTAGTTCAACATAATCTTTTACCTTTGATTATCTCTTATGCAAGGAATGATTATTTCATGTTTCTTTAGAATACATTTATTTGGATCATGTTTCACATATGTAGACCTAAATTCACATACTCAAACTTAGCTACATAGGCTTACCTTCCAAGTTAAGTCTAGGTACACTTATTTTTCTTTTATACTTGTCATTTTGCTTTATTGCATTACTAGCATAAATGAGGGTAAATATAATCACCTAAAAGTTTTAATTTGATTATAAGAGTGTCACTTGAGTTATCCTATCCCTAGGATAGCCATAAACCCATCCCTAAGCATTAGACCTACATTTCTAGTTGTTCAGCAGATCATAGTCACCTATAACCAATCAAGACAATCCCAGAACTATCATCCTAGATACTGATCCAACTTTCTCAGTAGTCTACCAAAATTATATTACCACCATATTTGAGACACTAAAACCACATGGTTTTAGTGTCCCAAATTAGGCGCTATTGTCTTTAGCTCCAAATCTTCCCAATAGATATTTATTCCAATGTTTTCCCATTCTAAGGTTAACCTAAGCTCATTTTATTATTCATACAAGCAATAAAACCCTATAAATACAAGCCTAATCCACCTTTATTCACTAGATGGAAAATAGATGTAAAATTTATTCAAACCAAAGATAAAATTGAGCAAAATTAAGGTATTTGATCTATATTCTACCCTAATTTCTACATACTTCTATTTAAAATAGACCTAAGTCTAGTTTCAATAATTTCAAAGCTTAGGCACATTTAAGGCATCTAATTCCACTCTAATTTTAGCATTCACTTGCACATATATAAAGGACTAGGTGGGATAACTACATCAAACTCAATCCCTCCTATAATTATTTATATGTAGGCAACTCTCTACACAACTTGGTATTGAGGATGTCCAGTTCATCCTACTAATACACAAAATTATTAATTATTACATACTTATAATGAGATTAGGGTTTACACATCAAATCAAGTTTTACAAGTATAATATAGAGTTACAAGTTTTGGTCATGTAGGAATAGAACATATAGACATAGGTGTAGGTGCTCCTCCAAAACAAGAACAATTTTACAAAGGGGACATTAACACCACATTGAGGACACGTCACACAAATGGTGCTACTATCAAAAATGGGCACTACTATCCATTGTATAGAAAAATACCATAATGATGTTGATAATAAAAATTAATACCTAGATCTTATGTTTTAGAACCCAAATCATCCATGCCACTCAATTTTTAGATAAGTCTCTATTTATCCCTATTTGTTTCTATTTATATAAATTCAAACAAGTTCAAAACCATAATAAATTAGTAATTAATTATTGCATATTTATTTAAATGATTTAGACATCTCAAAATTTTAACCAAAAATAGGAATTACATGTGTAAAATCCTAAAAGGTTAAATCACAATCTATGGTTTGTGAAAAACTTCAAAATTCTAGGATCCAATGCAAGTTTTGGATCTAAAATCAAGCCAAAATTGGCTTACTTATAGAATATGCATGGAGGTTGCATGAAGTAGTTTTACTAAGTTTAACTAGAAGTAGAACATAGGAGGGGTTTAAAAATAGATAAACTAAAGACTGTGAGTGATTTGGGTCAACATGGAGGTGATCTTAATGTATAAAAAACAAGAGATGTCATAATAAGCATGCAAAATCTATGAAAGAGTGAATATCAAGAACTAAATTTGTAAGATAAGAAGAAGGTGGAAAAATTGCCCCTCTTTGTAAGGGGTTATTATGTAACCCATACCTTTCATGATATAACTATCAAACCTAGTTACAATACCATCTCATTTTGAAAATAGAACCATGCTATTATGATATACCTATCATATCAGTTTACAAAATAGTTGTGGTGATTCTAAAATATAGGTGGCAATTTTGTAGCTAAGGGTAGTGGTATTTTCACCTTAATCCATGGTTTTTTCATGCACAAATTTTTTTAATATTGAGTATCTAGATGTTGAAAAGAACAAAAAAATAGGCTATAAAGACTATAAGGAGGAAAAGGATAAAAATAAATCTAGGTGGTTAGAGATAACCCCTTTATGAGCATTCATTAGGAGATCACTACATCATCATCATACATCATACTAGACATATTTCACCATGTAATTTTTAGTTGAATAAATATTTCTCCTTACAAGGATACCTTATCATGAATTTATTGAGTTATGGTGTTGATTAATTCTGTGCATAAGAAAAATAGGTAGTTAAAAATACTTACATGACTTACCTCAGTGAAACAATGAGTTCAGCTAAAAATTTGTACATGTAGACATAAAATGAGAATCAAGTACAATTTAAATGAAAGAGTATAAATTACACTATGTATTGAAACATGGAAAATAATACATACCATACATGTAAGAAAGATCATACTACTTGAACCATCTAGTTGAGGGACCAAATCTCATGCCAAATCACCATATACCTTCATAATCATAAAATATGCTAAAAGGGATAGAATATCTATTAAAATGTTAGTTTTAAATGTTATTCATGAAATATAAAATTAATATGACTTATAAACATGAAAATAAGCATTAAATAAAAGAATATGTGAATATTTGAAAGTTTTTAAACATAAATGGCTAGTTGAGGACACAATATATTTAAAAACAAGATAAAACATATTATTTATTCTAATTGATCTAAGATATTTTTGAGATCTAGGATACTTGTGATGGATTTGAGAAAATTAGTAGTTGATAGGTAGAATATGAGATAAGGATGGAAGATATACTAGCTGGAGGTGGAGTCGGGTAGGGCTAAATAAGTTTTAATGTATATTTTCCATTTTTCCCCAATTTTGAAATTACATATAAAAGTCATTGAAAATCCTATGGAAATTTAATTTTGTTATCTTAGGAATGGTTTTTAGGAGGTAGAATCGGGATTTGAAATAAATTTTCTTTTAGGCTTGATTTTTGGGTATTTTAGGTGGATTTGGGAGAACATAGATGACTAACAGAGCCACTACATCAGGAATAGAATTATTAGTCTTCACATACTAATGGTTACATAACCATCATGGTAGAACCATAATAATAAATATTTTTAGATTTGATGGTTAAGTATCCAGCTCCAAACAATTATTACATAATATTCTATAATATTCACATAACCACCACCTATAAATAGGGGAAGTTACATAATAGTTGCTTATAAACATGGGTAGTTATATCATTTTGGTAATAAAGTGTATACACATAATATTTTAAAAAGTTTATTGATTACTGACACTTTGTATCTTGTAAGAACTGATAAAGTCTCAATCTCTTTGAGTATATGCCTTAAGGGATGTACCAAGAAAGGGGTGGGTAGACCATTGATGCTTCACAAGATTATTTTCCCTTTTGTTACTTGTTATCTACACACTTGTCTCCTAAAAAATATTTCCCTAAGCTTATTATTCTTGTTTTCACCACTCTCCAGTCATTTCTAATTTATTTTAAATTTTCCTTACCTTAATCCCATTTGAGCAGTTTTATAACTACCTCGATAGTTTTGACCCTCAATTATTTATCAAGCCCATAGGGCTGATGTAGTTTATTTTCAGCATGGGTTAAAAAATACTTGGTCAACTAAGTCGACCCTATCAAGTATAATTTTTGTAAGGGTTTAATGTTATAGTTTCCTAGATATAAAAATTTATTTCACCATATTTGAGAGAAGAGAAAAAAAAGTAAGATATATTGTGCATCTATTTATCCACTATTATACTTGAGGAACAAACTTAGGATTTCAAACTTTTTTTTGAGATATGGATCTTGTCTTATAGATAAGTATTTTAGATGCATTGATAGGTTGTGTATCCTAGAGATTATTTATCTTTGTCATCCTTATATACCATAACAACCTCTTTCAAAGCACCTTATCCAAAGGAAAGATTGAGGCTTGGTGGGTTCATCTTTATAGGTAAGTAATCCTAACTTTATTTCTCCTTTGTAAGAGTAGATAGATATGCATTTTTACTTCTATTCCATGCATTAGGATTCTATATATAGTGACATGAGTATATGTCTCTTATCCATGTTTACGTTGATTTCTTCTAACCCCCACTTTGTGCCATAAGATTTTGTGAGCACTATATTAGATTTGCTTTACTTGTTATTAATTTAGTGAAATATCAAAACATAGGACTCCCTTAGGGTTATTTTATGATTATGCTTGATTGGACTCTTTGGAACCCTCCATATCATTGTGTATTATGGTAATAGATCCCCTAATTAGGTATAGAAGATCCCCATACTGGTCATATTCTTGCTTAGCAAATATGTCCTAAATTGGAAGTGTATGGTATGATATATCTTTTCTGAGCTAGGATTGATTTATAGACATGATGCATTTTTTATTTCATACATTCTAGTAAACCCAACATGAATATAACCGTTATAGGTTTTATTTCATGTTTTTCATTATTTTATCATTTTATTTTTCATATATTTATGATACTAGGTCGATAATGTTGATATAGATTTAACTTCTATGTGTAGGTTTAACACATAGTTGCGTCAATATGACTCTTTTCTATTTTTGTAAATTTTCATCAAGTATAAAAAACATACTAGGTTGACCCTATAAACTCTTTATATTTATAGACTTCCAAACAAAAAACTAGGTTGACACTATTCACATAGTTATTTTTACATGCTTAAGTAGTAGGGTTTTACAGAACTAGGTCGACCTAGTCGAGTTAGTTGGTAGAACTTTCAAGCAAATTTAAACAAAATTTTTGAAATCCTAAGCATATTCCAACCCACCAAGGTTCTTTTCTCTCCTTTTCTTTGATTTCTATTATTCATTATAGATTTTTTTTCATAGTTTGCAATCTTTAAAACTACCCCGCTATAGTCAACTAGGTTGACTCTATCAACATAGTTTTGTATTGTATATTATGTCTATAAGATTAGGTTGACACTATCAATGCGCTATTTTTTAGGCCCTTTCTTCCATAGTACATAACTAACATTTTCAACTCTATTTTATAATCTCTGCATACACTGTCAACTAAATTGACACTATACTATGTTTCAAAGTTAGAATTAACACTTATATGCTAGTAATTAACTTACACTTTCATTTATTTTTTCTTGCATGATAAGAATATATCACATAGTATAATTAGGTATTTTTTAGATATACCATTTATTTTTAATATTTTATTTTTTATGCAAACACTACCAAACAAAAAATTATTAAAATGTGTTTTAACAATTGTCTACCCAAGGACAAGCTAATTAGATTTCACCAGTATGGGGAAGCTAACTTGGTGTCCTAGCCAGGTATAAACATGTTGTTAATGGTAGATTTTGGCTAATCACCCAATAACCTTATCGATATGGTATGCGAAGTGAGGGGGTAGGCCCCAATACCAAGTTGGTACCATTACTAATATAGATTCCTTTCAACCCAAACATCTTAATACCATATTTAGATTACTTTCTCATTCCCTAATTACAACCAACTTATTATCATACTTAAAATCATACTCTAATAATCTAATAACATTCAGGATGAGTAGTTAATTAGCTTTTACTTTCGAGGTTGACTGCGTGCTTTTTTTTCAATTATATGTTATATTGTAAAAACTTGCATTATCCAGTGTTGGTACAAGGTTTTGTGTTTTGTGGCTCAATTTATCTACCTTATTGATTTAATTTAGTGTTTTTCCCTTCATTTTTTTCTTCCAAATTACTTTGCAAAATTTTTCCTATTTTTTAGAACACTATCATCTCTATCGACATAGTCTCTTATAAACTAATTTACCTATCTCCCAAGAATATTGAGTCAACTATGTCCACTTGGTATCATTTAAAACTATCTCTAAAACATACTAAGTTAATTATGTTGACTTAGTATCATTCAAAACTATCTCCCTAACATACTAGGTTGACTATGTTGACTTAGTATTATTCAACACTATACCTCTTTTTAGCCAATTTATCCCTATTTTTCCTCCTAGATTTTTGATATCCACTACTATTTAACATCATGAATCCTATTATCAAATTATTTCTTGATAATAATAACCCATTCTAAATGTACATGTGTTTTTCTCTCCTACCCCACCTATCCACCATAGAAGATAAGTCTTTATGGTGTAGCTCTTCATCACATGGTTCAAAATATTCTTGATATCAATCTATCTCATACCATATAGTAGATCTCGAGAATCCTATTAGAAAAATCACAAACCATGATAATCATATACCTTATAACACTTTTACACCTTGTAAAACTAGAAGTTATAAAATTATCAATCCATCTACATCAAATATTGGAACATCACATTGTGTTCCACCTCTTAAAACCAATGTTCACAATCCTCTTGTTACACCTGTAAAAACATCACCAAGCCTTATCACTTCCCAAAGTAACATGGTTGAAGCCACTCAAATTGATAATATAGATGATTCCCAATTATTAAAAAACTTGATGATAATACTATTTACACTCCTTCCAAGAATGGTGGCTTTACCAAGCTTCTTTTTTCTTCTACCACACTTAAGAAAACTAACACTAATGTTGGGAATCCTCCATCTAAATATAATCCTCCTCCCACCAACACTAACAATCCTCTTCCTAATAACACTAATATCCCACCTTCAAATCTAAAAATTCACACAACTCAAATTCTTAAATAAATAGTTCAGCAAATGAACATCATACAAACAATTAATCATTCTCAAATGATGAACATGAAACAAAATTTATTAAACGTGACTAGTCAACCAACTCAAGTCATCAGGTCTCAACAAAATCAAAATTTGGTCCATCCTCCCCTTAGATATGCCAATGGGAATATCACCCCTCAACCTCTAGTGACTAACAAAATGCTTCAACATCTTCCAAATGAACCTTTATCTCCATTCATTGCATTCATAGATATTGTAAATAGCTCTTCAACTATCACATATAATGGGATTAAGGACCCTATTATTTTTATTAAGTATTTTGATAATCTTTATAAGGAATTGGTCCAAACTAACACCTTTAGTACCACCAATATCTTAATTAAAACCTTTGATGGTGATGCACTTAAATGGTATAACCAACTTTCTAGACATTTCATCTCATAACTAGAGGATGTAGTCAATGCTCTAGTGAAGGAATTCTAAGATGATGACCTTCCTAAGAATTACCATAGCCATTTCATCAATTCAAAACAATTTCTTAATGAAAATGATCATACTTTCATTAAATGATGGAAGTCTCTCACTCATAAAGTGGACCACAACATGAATGATGATACTATTTTAAAACTATTTGTTACTCCTCTTAAAGTTCCTCTTCAATACAAATTTCTAATATTTTCACCTAAAACTTTAGAAGAAGCCTTACACCAATTTAAAAGGCAAAACATACTTATGACTCAATTTTAAACACCACAAACAACTAATAAATAACATTTCCAATAATTTTATCATAATATTGATTCATCCAAGCTTCCACAACCTCAAAATAGAGCATCTAATTCAAAAAAATTTAACCCAACCCACCCTCCGTTGAGTATATAATAAATTAATAAGAAATTTACACCCTTTAAACCCATGAAATTTGATCTTTCCAAACCTCCTCCAAAATGGTAAAATCCTAATACATTTTTTTTGTGGAATTCTAATATAGGTAATTCTCATGATTCTTGTCATGATCTTCACTATTTTCTTATTTCTTACTTTCTTGGTCCAAATTTCAATCTTCATACTTCCATAAAACAATGATATCAATACTATCTTCAAGCTCCTAAAATTTAATCTCAATAACCACAATCACATTAACATCAAATATCTAATGAATAATAAAAATTATCCCATACCTACACCTCATCCAAAATTTTTTTTCAACCATAATTGATCCTTCTTCCTACACCAATAAGGAAAGATCAACTAACATGAACAACTATAAACATATTATTGCATCCATTAAACCTCAACCTCTTAGGTCACATGAACCATAAGAGTATCGAGTTCAAATTCCTACTCTAAAGCATATCATACATGGTATTCCTTTACCTCATTTACGTCTTCATACTTCTCCTCCACATCTTATGTCACATTTAACAAACTTAAAATCTAACAAACCAACACATTTAACTATCCCCAAATTCACCTACCAACCCAATTCAAATCATTTTCATGGTTCCATTTCACCTCAACACATATCACATGTTGAGGCATCTTTCAATACCCATCCACATGTCCCTTTGGACCTTGGGGAATCTTTCAATGCCCATATCTACATATAATTACCCATTGGGGCATATTATGATGCCCACTCTTATTCTATAATTCATAATAAAAACCAAATTCAGCTCCAAGAAAGCTTTTGAGACTTATAGTCTTGTATTTCACATGATCCTCTTGATATAGATGTTAGCATAGAATTTACTTGTTATTTTTTGTCTCATGTTTATTTGGTTTCATTCAATTTACTTCTCTATGTAAAAATTTACTATAATCATTATTTTCCTTCACATTATTTTTTTTTCTTACACATTATATTTGGCATTTGTTTTCATTTTGGCTCTTATATATCTCTTTCTTTTTTGTCTTTTTTATACCATTATTTTCCTTAGTAGATTTATGATTATTTTCCCCCTTATTTATAATTTACCTCATTAGTGTTCACCTTGTGAGTTGTAGTGTAAGACCATGGATAAGACCGCCTTCCTCATAAATGGCCATATTAAAACATATTTAAACTAATTTTTGGGATGACTACTAATTTAACTGGTTTCTTGTGCTATATCCATTATAGGTTAGTATGAATTTTATAATGATATGACTATCTAAACATAGTTCCATTCATTTTATAGTAGTATTTTACCTCCTCATTATTAGCTACAAGCATATTCATCATTGTATCACTTATTACATAGATAGATCTTATATGATCCCCATATTTCCCTTATTTAATTTCATTTAAGGTTCACATTGATCAATTTTGAGATACCATATTTAATTGTGGGAAAGTATAGGATTCTTTAGATAGATTGGTCTTTAGGTCCTTTACTCTAGTGACTAAGTGTAATCTCTCTTGTGTTTGTCATATTTAACACCCATGTTTTTTTTTCCAAATCCATATGGAGGAGGACAAATACAAAAATATAAAACAAGTTAAAATCCAAAAAAATTACAAACAAATGGAAATGATCCAAAAGGCAACATTAAAAATTCTATGAGCTAAATAACACTAAAAGACATGATTCAAAACACATCTCTTTCTTATAATTATAGATCAAAATCCATAGTTTTCCTCAAAATAGATATGAGGTCCATTAGGGTGTGGTAGTCAAGTAGATTATAAAATGAGAATAAAAAAATCTTGTAGTGATCCTACTTTCTCACGTAAGTACCTAATCATCATAGTAGTCTGACAACTATGTAAGGGGTCCTGAGTAAGGGAAACACATTGTGGGAAGGCAAGTCCATTTTACTTTTTGATTTATTATTTTTTAGTAAAATTAGTGTTTAATTCATAGATAATAAAAGGGCTTGTGTAGGATGAAATTAATAATTAATATTCTAAATTAAAGCTACTCATTTATGAAATTTAATTGTGATTTGACCTTTTATAAAAATAATAGAGAGAGAGAAAAATAATTAAAATTATCTTATTATGTATTGGTCTAACTCAAAAAAGGTCTAAAAATTTGTGTGTAGGCTTAGGACACTATCACAAATAAGATCCTAAACTTTGTTTCTTGACTAGATAGGAGTGCTAAAACTAGACACCTTGGGCTCCCGCACTATAGTCCTTCCCTATCACTATTGTCTTGAGGATCTATGTTTTTTGGTTTTGTTTACTTGGTTAGTGTGAGCCTATGTACCAAATTTTGGAGACTTTATATCAACATATCCCCCTGTAGATATAATTTTATGTTTCTATCTTCTATGCACTTGAATATAAAATTTTACTAATATGGAAAAGGGGTTAGTGTGTGTAAGATGCATTAGACGTGCTTCACACCCCATGTGTGGGCATGATACCTACATACCAATACTCTGAGGAGGGATAAACCCATATTTATTTCTCCTTTTGAGAGTGATTGATGCAATAATGAATGAAAATACATGAAATGCAAAAACTAGATGTGCTTGAGATGACTAGGGGCTAGTATAAGGACTTGAATTGGCTTTAAAGTGTACATGTTAGTTATATGAAGAGAATAAGGAAGATTTATTGAGTGGTCTTTTTTATATTCTTGCTTTCTGAAGTTATATTTTCTAACCCTTTCTAAATGATCTTTCAATGGGATTTTATAAGGAAATATTTGTCATGGGTTAGATGAAAATTAACTAGGCCAACATAGTGAACAAGAGGAATTAGGTAAAAATGGTAATCTAGGCTCAAATTATGATTACATAGGAGTGATAGAAAGAGGACACCCTAAGGTCTAGTGTTATAATCCAACTTTGGTTCTGTAATCTTAATAAGATAGGACCCAAGAGGATCATTTAGTCATGAAGAGAGGGTCTTGGCTATAGATGATTATGAATCAATGAAAATAAGGTTGATAGGGTTATGAGAGGCAGAAAGAGGTACCTAAAGATTGGGTGTCATTATCCATGCTCAAGTTACTAATTTTTTCATTTTATATTACTAAATTCCCCCCCCCCCCCCCTTTATTCTAGTGATACAACAAAATGAAATAATAGGATAAAGGAATATAAAAAAGCATACCTAAACTTACCTAAAAAGGTGAATCTCATAAAGTTATGTGATGCTAAGTAATGCTGGATACTGTATAGAGGCACATTGTGCAAGTGTGAATCTATGAAAGGAAAATAAAGAGTAGATCAATTCTTATTATATGCACTATAAAATGAGAACATATAAATATGGGTGAGAGAGAGAGAGAGAGAGAGACAGAGAGAGAGAGAGAGAGAGAGAGAGAGAGAGAGAGAGAGAGGAATAAAAACACCTCACTAAGTATGTGAACCAATACAAAACCTACACCTCACTAAGTATGTGAATCAATACAAAACCTATTGTGATGATAAGTAAGGCTGAGTAATGTGGATGTGCTAGATGATGTTATACCAAAAGTTATATCATGAATGGATCTAATTTATAAATTCCCCAAAAAGTGTCTCAAGAATGAAAAGGCTAGCCCTTTGGCTCCATCATCACCTACTAAGTGAAGCTAGATGATCCTACATGTGTTAATCAATGTTTTGATTGTGTGTCCAATCCCTCTAAAAAGGTGTTTCAAGAATACGAAGGCTAGACCTTTATCTCTATCACTTAATAATAATTGAAGCTAGATGATCCTACATGTGCTAATTATTGTTTGGATTATGTGTCCAATTCATCTAAATAGTTGGCTCAAGAATACAAAGGCTAGCCCTTTAGCTCCATCATTACCCTATGAAGTGAAGCTATGAACTAAAACTATTATGAAGAATTATGTCATCTGAGATGGATTTTAAAGCCCATGAATGCTCTATAAATCTGAAAATGTGGGATGGATAGCTGAATTTGTACTAGAAACTAGGAAAATGTTGGCCAACTCAAAAAATATGGAGATTAGGCTTGTATTAAAGCAACTCTAAACCTAAAAATTTGGCTTATGTGGAAGCTAATTGGGAACTTAAAAACTTAATAATGTGGAGGTTAGGCTTGTATGAAAGCCACTCTAAAATGATGAAAACCACCTATAGATGGAATAAGGTATGCAACTATTGAGGATGCATGGGTAATGCTAAACAAGAAAAGAAAAGAAGCAAAAGTGTTGTGCAATCTTCCCCCAATCACTAGTATCTAAAACATGGATTCTTATATATAATTTATACCAACTACCATGTCTAAAACTAGAAGTGAGAACCAATCATGCCCCACATGATGCCTCTTATGTCTAGATTCTTTGAGAAAAATGTACTAAAAATTATTGATTCTAAACTAGTTCGATAATGTAAAACTATAGATAAAATTACATTTTTTCATGCTTCTAGCAAATTTTTCATTTCTACTATTTCGATAGGAATACTGAAATAGGACAACCTAGTATCTAGTGTTATAGTCTAGCCTCAGTGCTAGTCTTGGGTTGAAACTAATCACTGTTCTAGATTCTTCACTACCTACTTGGTCTGTTCTGAGTGGTTTCATGATTGGTTATTATTCTAGTTGTTTTGAAACTATATTTTTCAACCAATACGATCTTCTATCTCTATATAAAAACCCCTATTTGTTTCCCCCTCTTTTGAGGGTAGGAAAAAGGTACCTTTCAATGACTACCCTTAGAAGATGAAGCCCAAAAAGTGTGTTAAGCTAAAAATATACATGATATAATAATTATAATCAGTAATATACCTCAAGATATAGCATGGTTTGAATTGATATATTATTAGATCAATAGGGGTATGCCCAGATAGATATAACAATGTAATAACATGTGCAATGTACTAAAATTGAATTAAAAATAGAAATTTTAGTTGTTATTTGTCATGAAGGGATAGAGCATGATGTCCATCATAGCATCTAAGGAGTAAGATAATGCGTGGTTTAGATCATGACATTAAAAATAATTGAAAGCAATCAAGAAACAATCACACAAAGCAAGAATTAAGAAGCATACAAGGGTAGCCAAGGGGCCACACAAATAAGGGACATGGGCACATGTCACTCAAACTAGAAAGCAAGCGTACAAGGCATGTCTAAATGCCACATACACATACAAGTGAATTAAACAAATTGGAATGAAATCCACAATCAGATGAAAGAGTAAAATTAAGGGACATCTCAAATTGTTCAAAGGGGCACACATGCATAGAAGTAAAGGACATTGGAAAATGTCCTAAGGCATATACCAGAAATAAATAGGAGCTAGGAATGCAATTAAATCAATCTACATGAAGCAAGAAAATAAAGCATGTAAAGATTAGAAACTACAAGTACATCTAACTTAATCAAATAAATAGGGAAAGTATGTAAGACATGTTAGTACAAGACTAGATATATGCTAAAAAATACACAAGTTCTTGATGCTAATGATATGTCAATAAAGTAATCTATGTAATCTAGTAGATAATGTACATCAACATGATAACATAGAGTTTAGAGTGTAGGAATGACATAACATAGATTATGTAGTCATGTAGAAGATGCCCCAAGTGGGTATGTATATCGATGTGTGTCTTGAATGTAAAAGTAGGATGCCCCCTCAAAAGGTAGAGTGAAGTATTTAAGTAGCTAGATGTCACTGCACACACTTAAAGAAGATCAAGTGAAGTATGATAATGTATATAAATCAACATACAATAACATGAAACAAAAAATGTAATTCCTATCATAGTAGTGGAAATGTAAAGCATGGATGATGCATATAATCAAAATGTTTTTATTGTTTTGATATATTTAAATGTTTTGGATTTTTTAAAATGTTATATTGTTTTTGTATTTTGAAATATTTGAAATATGTACAATAAATCAAAAGAGATTATGTACAATCAAGTTTAATAAACTATTTACAAGTAATGATGGAAGGAAAACTATGTACAATCATGTAAACAAAGAAATATGTACATAATTATATAAAAGACTAGGCTAGAGGGGGGAAGGAGTCTAAGGATGGATCCTACTAAGAATGAAAATAGAGGAAGACATTACAACCATCATCAAATATCTCAAGATAATCATCATAAGTGTCATCATATGTTGTGGATGCTATGTTGATGACATCATCATGTCGAAGGCAAACTGAAGGTTGCTTTAGTGGTGGAGATGATGACTCTATTATGGGATGTTTAGCCATACTACTAGATGACTTCAATTGAAATAGTGGAGATAGTAATATTGGTGGTGCTCTAATCTAATTAATACCTCAATATTATAGTTTTTATAATCTCTACTATAAAGTTGTACATGAGTTTTTATCATGTCTTATAATTCTATGAAAAGTACAAAATGGGTGACCATCATATTATGATAATCTGTTGATAGATCTATATTATACTATAGGTAATGTGATCAGTCCATGATCAAGTAATATATATAACATAAAATATGGCTGATGTTGTGTGCTACCTACTTAAATATAAATTAATTAGTTCTATATACATAGAGGTAACCATGTGAACTAAATGTGCCAAGTGATCTATCTATGGTAGTGAGTGTTGAGTATATCTTGAGAGTGTAGTGAAAGATGGTAGAAATGATGTATGATGTGGAATGATAACTCTAGAGTCATATCAATACTCTCCTGGGAAATATTTTTATAAATCTCAATCCACAGAAATAGTCAGCTCTAAGTTTGGGTGTCATATCATCATATGAAGAAGCCTAGGAATCTATATCAACATCATCTACATATTGTAACTCAAAATTTACCACAAAGGGTAAGTATGATATAGGAGTCTCATCAACTATAGTAGTAGAAGATGGTACTATTGCAACAATATCTTTAAATAATGGAGTAATTGTGAAATCAAATGGAACTACTAGTATTATTATTGATGATTATGTATGTGTAATAAGTGTCAAAGATATGATTGATGGAGTAGCTAGAATGACTGAGACTGCTATGACTAGTAGAACATTTGGAGCTAAAGGTATGACTATAAATGGAGTGTCAGAAGTGATAGTCTCTCAAAAATCATATATATATATATATATATATATATATATATATATATATGATTAAGAGAAATGTAATGAGGTTTTACTATGAGATAAGGTGTCCCATCTAGAAAAATAGTCAAAGATGACTCTATAGTTTTATAATATTTGAATGGTTGGTTGTCAACTAGACATGTGTATGGATATATTTCATGGAGAAACTTAATACATAAATGGAGAGTAGAAATAATGCCCCCCATAATATGTATCCAAGGTCATCCAAGTAAAATATTATAGTAGAGAGGACTAGGCATGACTTGAAATTGTGTAGAGAGGGTTTTGGGTGATACCATGATATCTAAAGTAATGGTGCCCAATGCCTATCATGGTATATCATCAAACCCTTGAATGTTATTATATTATTTTTTCATTGATTCCATATCTATGCCCATGGCCTATAAGAATGTGATATGACATATATTAAGTATAGAACACTATCAACAAAAACTAAGAATTACACTACGCAACTACGAAACAACATTGGTAATGACTTTATAGATCCATAAAAACATTCAAGCGCGCATGGAGAATTTGAAATCTATAACATTGAATGATGTGCGCGCGCTCCCTGGTGCACGTACCCAAAATCTAAACCAAGATGCCGTTGATCTGGCGGATGGTGTGGCAGCAGATCTTGCGTTGAAATGGACTCCACCTGGGAATGGGGTTAGCATCTTGAGTGCCCACTCTTCTGCGAGAAAAGGTTTATCTCCAGAAATGAAAATATCAAAAGCCCCTATTTTTGGTTCTATTCTGGGATCAAAGGAAAGGACTTATGTGGATGTGGCTGCTTATGAAGCTGAAATACACGATGCAAAAGATCAAGCTTCTGCTGGGAGATTGTGTGTTTCTCCTGTAAGTGTTTTAAATCCTGTTAGGGTTAATCTGGATCCTGATACTATTGAAGCAATTTTTGATTAGGTAGATCAGTTTTCAAATTTTGTAGCTATTTATAGATTTCGTGGCTGCTAGCCTTCCCTTGTAGATCTACATGGCTGGATATCCAATACTTGGCTGCCACTGATTGATGGAAATGTTGAAATATTCCCTTGTGTTAAAGGTTTTTTCATTGCATTATTCCAAATCTCTAATGAGTGGCAGACCATTCTATCCAATAGCAACCTCTTATTGCAGGGTAAATTCCCTCTTATGGCCAAATGATGGCATAAGGACTTCAATCCTCTCATGGAAACTTTCAATAAGATCCCGGTCTGGGTTCGGCTCCCAAATTTACCAATACATTTATGGCAAGAAGCTGTGTTTAAAACCATTGGAAAAGCTATAGGGGAGTTTTTATTTGAGGATGATGAAACTCAGAGGATGTACCGCTTGACCTGTGCTCACCTCATGGTTGAGGTGGATGTTTCAAAGGGCCTTCCTGAGGTGATTTGTTTGGACTCCCCTAGGGGATCTTGGATGCAAATGTTAGATTTTGAAGGTTTACCCTTTCGATGTAGAAAGTGTCACCATACAGGGCACGTTGCAAGGCAATGTACTACAGGGAAATCCATACCCAAAATTTCAACTTCTTGGTGGTCTAAAGCAGGACATGAACACTATTATGCTAAACAACTTGGTGTAGAATCGACTGATTCAGAGTATGAGAGTAGCCATTCTAAATCGACAGATAAGGAGATTTCGCTGGAGACGGATCCTGTTGTAGGTACTGCAGAGATAGGACTTTGTGACCTCCCTGTATTGATTTCAAAGGAGGTGGAGGTTCCTCCACCTATTTTGAAGGCCTCTCCTAGGAGCCAAAGGTTGGCTTGTTCTCATAAGGTTTTTGCTGAGGCTTCGACACCCCCTGGACTTCATGGATCTAGGCCTTCTGAGGATTGGGTTATTGAGGCAGCTAAGGTAGAGGATGGTTGGACCACAGTTAAGAGAAAGAAGTCTAAGCCCTTGGTCCCCCCTCTAGATATGAAGCTTCGGTCTTGTATTAAATAATTTTTATTGTTTGTTCAGCACTTTGTTTGCCATTTTTAGTTTCCTGGTTAAACTGGTTTTGCTTAAGCAGTTTCCTGGCTTTTGTGTTTTCTGGAATACTTAAGGTTTTTTTCTATCTTCTGATGTACAAGGTTTCGGGGCCCCTTCAAAACCTATTTTTACCTTAATCTAAAACAAGAACTCTCTTGACTACACTAGTTTTGACTTGAACCTGTTTGAATAGTGGTAAATTTTGATCAATAACTATTTGATAAGGAATATCCTCATTGTCAGAAGAAATTGCATCTTTTATACTTTTTAAAGTGTTGACCACTAATGCAAGATAAGAAGGTTCTAAATAAATGGGCATACAAGTCTAAGTGAATCCCTGATAAAGAATGTTATTGAAGATATTAACTTTATAAAGTATTTCTAACATGGAAATATTGGCCAGAGTATATTTCAACTAATCAACAATATCATATGCCTTGTGAAAATATACCTATGAAAGTGGGTTGGGCCTGGGAGAGGAAGGAATAAAAGGGTTATGGGGCTCTTGTATAGGTGGAGAATACATGGTAGTATGTTATGTAATATCTATAAATGCATTATATAATATCTTTATAGGAGTAGTAGTGGCTATGAGAGGAGAGTGAAGATAATCAATGGGTTGAAGTGTTGGAGGGACAAAGAATGTCAACTAGACTCTCTAGTGATGGGTAGTAACCTAGGGAAGAGTGAAATGGACCATACAACATGACTCGACATGGGGTAGAGGCTCCAAGGGAGGTGATGCATGAGATGTATTAACATGTTTAAGAATAAATTGCTTAATATCATATCATATAATGAGAAATAAGCATGAAATGCAAAGAATGAAGCTTTGTAATAACATATGATAGACTTAATCATTCATGTACATAATAGGTCCCATTATGGATTACTTGTTATTTGTAAGTGATTTATTATTTCTGGGTAAATTAGTGTTTAATTCCTAAATAATAAAAGGGTTTGAGTAGGAGAAAATCAGTAAATAATATTCCAATTTAAAGCTACCAATTTGTGAAATTTAATTGTAATTTTACATTTTCTAAATATAATAATGAGTGAGAGAAAATTAAACTTATCTTATTCTATATTGATCTAACTGAGATAGGGTCTATAAATTTGTGTACAATCCTAGGACACTATCACAAATAGGATCCTAAACTTCATTTCTTGATTAGATAGGAGCATTGTAACTAGACACCTTAGGCTCTAGTGTTATAGTCCTTCTTTGGTGCTATTGTCTTGATGATCTAAGGTTTTTATGTTTTGTTTGCCTGGTTAGTGTGAGCACGTGTACCAGATTTTATAGTCTCACTATCAATAGAGCTCCTTCTGGAGCTATTTATCTATGTCTTTATCTTCTATGCACTCAAATAGAATTTTTTTTCAAATATGGAAAAGGGAAAATATGGAGGTAAAAAAGGCAAGATCCTAAGAATTTGGTACAAGTAAAAAAACTAAATAATATACAAGTTGATGGTTGGGGTCATTTTTGAAAGTTGATCAAACTAAAGAGATCCCATGAAATCATTGAACATAGGTGTCCATAGGATAACTGGTAGTTAGAAAGGGTATTATCTAACTATTGTAATGAGTCTCATGTCTATTGAGCAGTGTTATGTGTCAATTTATCCATTTGAAGTTGCAAATTCTCCTAGATGGCTTCTTATGGAGGTATTTACCTATGCAAAATTTGGAGGTTTTGTACCACATTTCACCATTCTTATGACTAGTTTTGAATGAGTAGACTCCTAACATGACATGAATCTTCTCACCCCTCTTTCACATGAAATTATAACTAATATTATAAAGATGACACATGTCTAAGTGACCTTTGGACTTCCCTCACTTGATATTTTTCTCAAAATCTATATATATGTATTCTTTTAACTCTTTGAGTAGCCTCCGCTAGTTATTGGGAAAACTATGCCCAAATTTGTAATTGAATAAATATTTAAGAAATATACAAGTGTTGTTGCCACTCATATGCTATAATATTGAGTTTTGATGTGAATATTGTTGGTCTAGTCTAGTGAAATATTATCTTTTCTAACTTATACTCTTGATGGTCTACTAATTTATAGAAAGGAGATTGTTGCAGGTCTTTGATAGTATTCTTTTTTAAGTGTAAAGATATCCTAGAAGTGGTCCATGATTATACAACTCTTTGGAATCATTCATTCCCTTCCTAAGAATCATATATCTTTTTGAATCTAGCATATGAAACATTGATGTAGTAATGAATCATGAGTTGTGAGTCTTGTGTGAGAAACACCTTGTTTGTCTTTAATTAGTGGTTTTAGTCAATTGGGAGGACATTATACATTGGTTCATCACCACTTGGTTTCTTAGTTATTTTCCTTAAACATTTTCATACACAAATTTTTAAGTTAGAGAGAGAGAGATTTAAAGTTGCATCAAGGGGAGATATCCCCTTATCTAGAGATTCATCTCAGTGAAATTGTCGCCCAGAGCAAGAACGATGTTTTCATTGTACCACTTACATGAGGAGATCTGAGCATATCCTCAAGGGTGAAAATCCAAGTGTCAATAGTTTTTGGCATGATTTATGAGACTATTTATCCAATGAGGCGAAGAATTGTTGGTGTGTTCTTCAACCAATCAAGCTCTTGGAGGCATTTCAAACAACACCAATGGTAAATCCGAGTTGAATCAGTAGGTCAAGCAGCCCTAGCACATCAAGAAATCATATTTGGTATGTATAATCCCATTTTTGATTAGTATGGCCCTTATGTTACTTCATATAGTTTTTATTAAGCTCATGTTGTTCATGGAATCACCTCAAGTAGGTCTCCTAATTGTCCTCCTATTCAATCAAAGACTGCTAGGGAGATAATGTTAGAGTTTAAGAAGCAAATGTTGGAGATAAATAAGTTGAATCAAAAAAATAGATATTAAAAATAGCTAATATATAAGGAAGATTTTTTGTTTATACAAGTTCAAGCCATCGAATCCATAAAGGAGAGACAATTAAGATGGAGGAGTTAACCCACTCAAGACAATCAGCCTTATATGCCTTTTTCCACCCCAAGATAACCCTCTACCATAAAAAATAAAATCTCCTCTTGTACACCAAATAAATTTTATAAAATATCACTTTCTAACCAAAATAAAATGAGTCAACTTTCTAGCCCATATAATGCATTTCCTCCTATACCAAAACTAACTACTCATGTTGTTAATCCTTTGTACTTAACAATCTAATACCAAAGGATATTAGAATAGCCTTCTATGGAGACTAACTATTTCAATTCCTTAGATTTTGACCCCTCCTTTGAAGAATGTAATCCTATTTAATTTGAAAAATAACACATCCATCCTCAAGAAACTCCTCCTATGCATGTGCAAACTCTTCCTAGTCTCCCTCAACCTTCTCAAGACCCTCAACATGATGTCAAGATTCCATGATGGAGTAAGGTAGTTGAGTCTTGGGAAAAGAAAGAGAAGAAGAGTCCCATAAAATAATATGAAATTGAAAAAAAGTTTTACCCCATACAAACTTTCCCTATCTTTCCTCGAGAAGAGAGTTCCAATCCTAAGATCATGAGCTAGAATAAAATAGTGGAGTCATGGGCCAAGAAAGAAGAGAAGAGTGTTATCCAAGATTGTGAAGTGGAGAGTGCAATTAATTATTTTAAATTCCATCTCAATCTTCCTCAAGAAGCTTCATATATTACATGATAGTGCTTATGTACTGCCCATCTTCATGATGATTCTTACGAACTCCAAGAAAGACTTTTCAAAGAAGACCTTACCAAGAAAATAGAGGATTTGGAAGAAAAAATGAAGATACTAAGTCAAGGTGAGATAGAAGGTTTAGAATCAAAATAATATCCTATGCCTAAACACACCCCATCTCCACTTCCTCAAGAGCTTCCCAAAGAGCCTCCTATCTTAAATTATGAATCTAATTATGAGATCTATATCCCACCTTCACCAACTAGTTCCTTGTATCCTCATCCTATCAACCTTTACCCCAATGGACCTATGGTGTGGGAACCAAAATAATAATAAATGGTTGAAAAGTAAAATGAACTCGTGATTGAAAAATATATACCTCCTTGGCAGCCTCATTGGACTAAATCAATGGATTTCAAGATGCCTAGTCTTGACATCATTAAGTGACAAGTTGAAGATCTTGTAGCCCTTGATCAAGGAAATCATATTATGGAAACTGAAATGTAAATTTAAAACACTCAAGAGTCCTTAAGTGATGAAGAGGAGGTGAATTCTTATATTGAGTCTTATTGTTTGGATGATAATAGAGAATGCTAGCTTTATGTTGAAAAGACTATTTTGACAGAAGCAAGTGAAGAGGAATATGCTCAATTCATGGCTGATTAATAAAATTAAATGATTGATTATGGGGAGGTGTTCATCATAGGAACCCCTCTTGGTGAAAAAAAAGGTAATTCACGATATTTTTCCTCCATACTTGATGAGGAGGAAACAATCATTGATTCTTTTCTTACTTTTCAAGATACTAAGGATGGACTAGGAGAGGTTCTTAGTCAGAATTTACATGACTTGTTTGATGTCTTTAGAATAGGCTATACTCCTCTTCAAGGAAGCTATCAATTGGTCAAAGATTGATAACGTGGCATTGGAACTCAAGTAAGTATGCAAAGGAGAAACAAGCTTTCATGTTTATTATTTTAAGAGGATTATGAATTTAAGAATAATATATTTGAAGTCATCAAGAGGGGATATCACCCTCTAGAAGGAACTCATAAAATTTTGAAGGATGGATAAAGATCATATTGGCCTAAAGGTTTTAATGAACATGAATTCAATCCTCTGGTAATCATGCCTATAGAGAGGATGTGAGCTGATCATGAGAAAGTGAATTGGAAGCAACATGAAACAAGTGATCATGTATAAGAAGAGTTAATTTCTTTGGTCATATTATTTGGATTACTTGATTCTTAATGAACATCATGCCAATAAGGTTGGTAGACTTTGTGAGAAGCATGGAGGTAGCAATGATAAGAGACAAAAGGCTTCGTGACTCATCCAATCCTTCATGCCATGAAGTGAGAGGATTTTTAATTTTCCCCTTTGATCTAGGAGGGGGAAGAGCATACCTAGTTAGTTATACATAATTATTTTCCTTTCTACTATGTTTGGTTCTCCTAAGTTCGTAGCAGCACAAGTGTGTTTGCTTTGGTCTTCATGTGTGTTTGTTATTTCCCTTATGTGTTTTGAGGTGGTAACTAGTAGTCTTATTGAATAAGTTATAAATCATGGTCAATGTTTATTATTTATTTCAATCCTTAGATGACTCCATAATACTAATGTACTGATAAGGATATTGGTCTAGTTAGTATAGTAGGCATACTACCCCTATGAGTCATTATTTTATTGACCAAATTTTGACCCTGTAGGTCAAAATTGGGCACCCCTATATGAAAATTTGGCCTTTAAATATTGTAGGGGTAAATATCATGTCATAGATTGATCTCAAGTTTATTCAATGTAATATTAATGTAATTAGATATGATTAGTTTATTATCTAGGTCATTTTAATTTCTTTGAGTCATGTTAATAGGTTTGAGCAGAGTTTAAAGAACATTTTCATAGTGTCGAATCTTGTACGTGCAATATTTTTAGAGGAAACTGATCATGTGGGTTTGTTCATCCTAGTTCAAAGTTCCTATTTACTAATTCTAATGTCCTTCATTGAAGTGTAATCAAAGTTATTCATGTTTAAAGACTTGCTTTGAAAACATTTCTAGGCTTAGTCATTTGAGCTCAGCTATTCACTTCAGGTTTATCTTGGTTGTCAAATTTAGGTCTTCCTATTATATATAATTACTTCAAAGGAGATGTTCCATACAAATCTCAAAACAAAATTAGAAGTGTTCATTCTTTTAAATTTTTTATTTTGGGTTTTTTATTTAAGTGTCTAGAATTATTTTAGATAGTTTATCCAAAACAATTTCCCTGAAGGACCTTTTTTAGGCTAAGGGACCATTTTAGAAAGACAAATGGGTCATATTAATTTTTATAAAGGGCACTTTTATCTTAGTTCAAAGTTTCCAAAGGGATAAGTTTTCTTTCAGAAGGGTCCATTGAAAGAACTCTAAAGTTCCATTTTAGAAAAGTCGAAGGGGTCATTTTCATTTTCCTGAAGGGCACTTCATATTTTATAAAGGACACTCTACAATACTTTAGAAGGGTACATTTTTGGAAAAATGGTCCTTTGAAAATTTTATGAATGGTACTCCACCATAGCGAAGTGAACCAAACACAAATCCAAAAGGACACTTTCAAGATTTATAAAGGACCAAACAAAAAGCCTAAAATATTTATTTCAAAAAGATTGTCTGAATGATTTATTCAAAATAAATTCTAAGGGATAGGTTCACCAAAAAGTTATAAGAAAATATAAAGAGTGAATAAATAAAAAATCTTGAAGGAATTATTTCAGGAAAAGTGACCGAGACAAATTTTTTGAAGGACACCTTTAAAGCCAAGTGCCCCCAAAAGTTTTCCAAAAAACATCTAACAAGCAAAAGTGTCCCACATATAGGTTCCAAAGGGCACTTTACATAGTTAAATAACACTTATCAAAAGTTTTAAATAAACTTAAGTTTGAGGAAAACATCTTGAAGGAATAAGGAAGGTGATGGCCCTACAAACGCCAACTTTAAACTATGAAAAATAGCTATTGGAGTCAAAAAAAGCTTGTCAAGAACTTGAGTTCAAATATGGAGGTAACAAAAGGAAAGATCCTAAGCATTTGGTGTAGGTAAAACAAGTAAATAATAGACAAGTTGATGGTTTGGGTCATTGTTAAAAGTCAATCAAACCAAAGAGCTCCCATGAAATCGATGGACATAGGTGTCCATAAGATGGTTGGTAGTTAGAAAGGGTATTCTCTAACCATCACGATGAGTCTCATGTCCATTGAGTAGTGTGATGTGTCAATTTTCCCACTTTATGTTTCAAATGCTCCTAGATAATTTATGATGGAGGTAGTTACCTATGTAAATTTTAAAGGTTTTACACCACTTTTTCCCATTATTATGAATGGTTTTGAATGAGTAGACTCCTAGCATTACATGACTCATCTCACCCCTCTTTCACATGAAATTTTAATTGATATTCTCAAGGTGACACATGTTTGAGTGACCTTTAGAATTCCCTTGATTATTTTCTCAAAATCTATATATATGCATTCTTTCAGCGCATTGAGTAGCCTCCACTAGTTATTGGGAAAACATTGGCCAGATTTATAATTGAAGAACTCTTGAATAAATATACAAGTATTGTTACCAATAATATGCTATAATATTGAGTAATGACTTGAATCTTATTGGTCTAGTCTAGTGAAAGATTATCTTTTCTAGCATGTAATCTTGATGGTCTACAAATTTTTAGAAAGGATATTACTGTAGGTCTTTGCTATTATTGTTCTCTAAGGTTAGAGATATCTTATAAGTGGTCCATGCTTGTATCTGTCTTTATAATAATTCATTCCCTTCCTAATAATCATATACCTTCTTGAATATAGCATATGAAACATTGATATAGTAATGAATCTTGAGTTGTGAGTCTTGTGTAAGAAACACCTAGTTTATCTTTAAGTACTAGTTTTATTCAATTGGGAGGACATTATACATTGGTGCATTACCAATTGGTTTCCTAGTTTTTTTCCTCAAGCCCTTTTATACATAAATGTTTAAGTTAGATAGAGATCTTTAAAGGTACATTAAGGGAAGTTATCCCCTTATCTAGAGATTCATCTCAACAAAATTGTCACCCATAACAAGAGAGATCTTTCCATTGTGTCACTTGGATGAGGAGAGTTGAGAATCTCCTCATGGGTGAGAATCCATCTGTCAAAACTTAGATTTAACTATCATATATTTATGATTTCTTCACTATTATTTGACATACTTTTCTTACATCTTGAATTAAATTTCATTTTCAATCATTCACATTTTTATTTATGTTTTTTTTGACATGCTTATTTTAAATGGGGTTACTTGTCACTTACATATCTCTATTAGATTTGTTTTTCATCAATATTTCATTTGTCATCTATGTTTTACATGTTTTCAAACATGATTTAATATGCTATACATTCATTTTTTTCCATTTATGCTTTCCATGACTTCCTAATGTGACTTAGTATGTTATACATTCCTTTTTGTCATTTATGTTTTACATACTTTACAACATGATTTAATTTGTTATATAATAATTTGTCATTCATTTACAATAATGTTGTCATTTTTTTGCTATAATTTTTTCATTTTTTTCCTTCAATACTTTAACCTTTCCTTAACAAACACTAGGTTGACCAAAATTTACTTATTTTGACCAAGTTGACTTAATAAATGAAGTTAACCCTTTACTTTTTCCCCTCTAAGTACTAAGTCAACAAAGTGGATTTTATACTAGGTTCGAATCATGTACTAAGTCATCAGTCTGAAAAAACACACTAGGTTGGCACATACCTGCTAGGTCAGTACTGTGGATTTATCAATATTTTGGCCTACAAGGTCAATTGGGTCGACCAAGTTGTTTCTACCTAATTATTACTTAGATTCCTTATTTTACCCATATCTTTATCTCTCCTATAGTTTTTGAACCATAAAATGTTTTAGAATCATGATGATTTAGAGAATATTTTACACTACTATATGCCTATCTTCTCAAACTTTCAATTTTTGGCTATTTTTTGCACTAACTTCTATAGGTTCACCTAATGTTCTTCACATTTGGACAACTTCACTTCTCTTATAGTTTAATTATTTATATAAAACACTAAGGAAAGTAAAGTTACATGTTTTTAAATTATGTCATTTATTTTATCTTATTTTCTCTTTATTGCACTTTACTTAGAATCAACATTATTTATTATCATTTTCTATTTCCATAAGCACCATCCTATGCTACACTCATGTGACATGTGATGAGCTTCAAGTGGCCTATATGTATGCACATAATATTTCCAAACTTTTATTTATTAATAACACTTTATATCTTGTATAAACCCATTGAATCTCAATCTCTCTAAGTGCATACCTTAAAGGATGTACCGAGAAAGGGGTGGATAGTGTCAACCCTGTATTGTTTGTCATCTACCGATAGTAGCAAAATAGTTCATTTTTAGCATGGGTTAAACAATACTAGGTTGAATAAGTTGACCCTATTGGCTATAATTTTTGTAAGGGTTTAGGGTTAGAGTTTCCTATATATACAAGTTCATTTTTCCATTATTGAGTGAAGAGAAGAAGTAAGATATATTATACATTTGCTTATCCACCATTCTACATGAGAAATAATCTTAGGGTTTCATACTTTCTTTGGAGATACAGATCTTGTCTTATGGAGAAGTATTTTAGATTCATTTATATATTTTTAGCCTATAAATGATTTGTCTTTATCATATGTACATACTAAAATAACCTCTTTCAAAGTAAATTGGCCAAGGGAGAGATTAAGGCTCAATGGGTTCATCTTCAAAGGTAAGTATTCATAACTTTGTTCCTCCTTTGTAAGAGTAAATAGAAATGTATTTTTAATTCTCTTCTATGTGTTAGGATTCCATATACATTGATGTGAGTATATGTCTCTTGTGCATGTTTACTTTTATTGTTTCTAACCCCCATTTTTTGCCACAAGCTTTGGTGAGCTCTAGATTAGATTTATTTTACTTTTTATTAGTTTAGTGAAATATCAAAATATAGGATTCCCTTAGGGTTATTTCATGATTGTGCTTGACTAAATGCTTTGGAAACTTTGGTATCATAGTGTATTTTGGTAAGGGATCCCATAATTAGGTCTATAGGATACTCATATTAGTCATGCTCCCACTTAACAAATGTGTCCCCAATTGGAAGTGTATGGTATGATTTATCTTCTCTGAGCTAGGATTTATTTATACACATGATGTATTTTTTATTGTATACATAAAGCACATAAGGAATTTTTTTGAGAGCGTAAAATGGTATTATGAGATAATAAATCTAAGAAATTGATCTATGATATGCAATTATATTCACTAAAATCAACTCAAAATACAAATCTACAAATAAAATCTAGATCCAATAGGATCAATAATGCAAAGATAAATGAACATTCAAAACCAACATTTCAATCCTAAATCTAAATGATCTAAACCAATATTCAAACAAAAAGGCTAAATATTATAGATAGAGGTTTCTTGAAAATAGACTCATAATTTTAGCATGATATTATCTGGATCAAAATACTTTGATTATATGGATTAATTGATAACTTGATGAAAATATTAATGGATTGGATTTATATGGATTTTTTGCACATTAAAATCATTATTTAGAATGGAGGGAATCATGGATTTAAATAGACCATGGGTGGATATTTTTATGTAATTTAAAATTCCATGGAATTCTCTAGAGAGAGAACTTAGTAGAGACTTGGAGGGAATTCTAAGGAAATTAAAATTCCATAGAATTCTCTAGAGATAGAATTATCTATAGAATATTTCATTAGGAATCTAATGATTATTAGGGGCAGATTTAAAATAAAGATTATGTGATAATTAGTAGGTAGGATTTTGTGAATTTAAATTCACAAGTGGGTATAAAATGGATTTAGGTGATAAATAGGATGTTAATAAGTGGGATAAAATGATTAATATTTTATGGGATGTGAATAAAGTTAGTATATGAATACTAATGGAAGAGGGTGTAATAAAAAATAATAATAATATTAATAAATATGACATAAACAAAATTAGATGGGGTTAGAGATTATTAGAAGAAATTATCTATGTTAATGTTGAATAATAATATTTGTGATGATAAATGAAGTAAGAAAATTTAAGTGCATAAATTTTCCCCCTCTTTAAAAGGGAATTATGACTGAATGAAGTAGAAGGAGTAATGGTATTTCAAATAATAAAGACACTCATGGATGAATTTTAGTAAATGATTTTAGTAGACACAGGTCTGAGGGTTGACTTTGGATATTCTACTATTGTAGGGGGCTACATACACTAGAACAGAGCCTGGGAGAAGGAGTGGGATATTTTATTATTGAAAATGAATTAGTTATCTATTATAAATTGACTAGGAATTATATGAATCATATAAGTGGTGACTTATCCCCCATAAATAAAGGTATTATATGACTTTCTCACATACTAGGATCGTAACAAGAACACTTTATTGTTCTCTTAGGCTAGAAGAGAGCAGACCATTACTCTTTTGGATGTTTATAGGAACATTAAATTAATAATGATAGGTTAGTTGGTGTCCATTAAAAATGCCATGAGTAATTAAAAAGTATTGGGTTGGGCCATCCATTTGAGATATGTGGGTAAACCCAATGTGGGTATGAAGTGTGTAGTAGGACATTATAGGGTTGATGATCAAAGACCCCCAACTTATGGAAGGAGATTATTCATATCCTTTCCTCTTGATTGGTGGGGGATAAGGGTATTGACATATTTATGTAAAAATGGTCCCCTATTATTCATTAGATAGAGGAAAGGGGCACTAAATGATTATGGGGCCAAGATATTTTGGCATGTACATATAGGTACTTAAACTATGTGGTTTAAGTAAGGGCACTATTGATCAACCACCCACACTCCTCATGTGATGGGTATTTAAAAGGATGATCCCCTACTAGAGGGGTATATATATTGAGGATTTATGGGCCATAAAGGCCTAAATATGGATATATTTAGACCCATTTCATAGTTACCTATATATATTTAGACTTTGGCATCATCTCATCTGATAACCTTACCCTACTAGGACATGGTTGGTTAGTGGGATGGGGAGATTATTTATATTGAAATGACCCCTAGGGCCACCCAAATTCATGATAAAAGTATTTAGGATGAAGTATACCAAGTTGATATGGTGATTTGATAGTTTATAATTCCTTGTGCAGGTAATCTTCTTATACCACTAATTATATATAAAGGTATATGAGACGAATAGTCTAGGATATTGGGGTGACTCGCTTCGAACCTTATCATTTAAGGTGTGTCCATTACCTATATTATTTAACTAAATAAGTGTAGGGAACACATCCTTATTATTAAATTGGAAGATGATGAGGGAAACAATAGTGGGTAGTGAGACTACCACTACCATACCAAGATCCCACATATAAATATCTTAAATAATAGTAGTAAAAGAAACCAATAGGTGGAGATGGTGATGATCCCTAGTACATAAAGTGAGGAATTTTATGTAGATGAGGATGAGTATAAAAATTGTGATTATGACCTAGAATAACATGAGGATGACCTAGGTAAGTTTTTTTTTTTTTTTTCATTTTATCTTACTAGTTGATACTTTGCCTTTAAGATTTATTTAGTTAGTTATCTTATTGATTTGAATTTTATATAACTAGTTTTGACATTTATTAATCTATTTTGTGATTTTAGATACCTAAATTATATGGGTCATTATGATTAGGGACATCCTAATTAATATTTTAAAACTATCCATAGGTATGACTAGAGGTGAGCTACCGGTTTATCATAAATTTCCTGTTAGGATAGGTCATCATATTAATGTCTTCACTCCAAGCTACCACACATATATGACATGATCTAGGAATAGGGTGGATAAAATCACTCTAAATGATAGATCCAATAGATAAAATTTATTTATTGACATGATGGCATCATGTGGAGGTCAAACTTCTCCAAGCTGATAGATATGAGGGATGACATTATAGGCAGGTGTTAGCAAGGTGAGAGACAATATACCATAGGCTAGGGAGATGGTTTTATAGAGGGTAATAGTTGTAAATCTTAGAGGATCCACATACCTCATCATTTATACATATCATTACCCTCCTAAATGAGGAGGCTAGGATATTGAGACCAACTCTTATATATGTTCATATGTATAATTCATTTTTTATTCTTTTTGGTATTGAGATCCTGAGACAAACTGGCCCTATATGAATGTGTGTATATTAGAGATCCATATTTATATAAACTTGAAATTTATTATGATATATGGATATTTTTAGTTTACCTTGTAGTGACTTGTAATTATGTGTTATGGGATTTAATTTCCATGTTTTTTATTTTCTATTTATGCATTCGAGATGATTAGGCATGTGTTGATATATCATGCATTTCTATTTTTTTGATATAATGCTATGGATTATGCTTATACATGTGAGGAAAAAAATTATGAAAATTATGGGATGTAATGGACATGTAAAATGTGATAAAATTTTATTTACATGTGATAACATAGTTTTTTTGTTTGCAAAATGCATGACTTTCAATTTGCAACGAGAAATGAAAAGGATAATACCATGAATATGATATGGTAATGAATGTAAACCATAAACAATAATTTTTTATGAAATAGGAATATGAACTAATGCTTATGAGTAAATGGAAAATAGTGCACTTATTTACAAACTTAAAAAATACTTTGTTGGCTTTATTTTGATATAACTAGCCCTAAAAAATTTAGTGAATGGGATGAACTTTGGTTTTTTTTCAACATAGGCATGTAGATAATATTTTGGAATAAATTTTCATTTTAATACTTTTTTATTTAATATTCATTTTACATTTTTATTTTTATTTTCTTTGTGATCCTTTACACTTAGCCACATATGACCAAGAAGACACATGGGGTTACCACCAAAGGCTAAATGTATGGAAGTAATGGTACTTCTTTCAATACTAACTCCACATAACCAATAAGATGCAATGGATCAACATAAAAGGTCAGAAAAGGGTGAGAGATGTGTATTTTTAATTTTTTTTTGCATAAGCTTTTGATTTTCATAGGAGTTTCTATTTTTTATTTTCAAGGCTTTCAACCCTAGATCTTGACCCCATACAACTAGTAAGATGCAAGGGATCATCACCGAAGACAAGATAGGTGAGTAAAGTTACCTATTTTTTTTCATGTTAATGTTATAGTTTATAGGACATCATAAGAGAAGACTTTGCCATGAACAAGTTCCTAGATTAGACTATAGTCTATATTTTTTATAAGTTAGGCAAGAAGATATAGGGAAAAGAGATAGACTATACTCGTAAGAACTAAGGTAAGAAGGAATGTAAATTTTGAATTTGAGAATGTTGTATATGGGACAATAGGGTAATATGAGACTCAAATGATATGATATGCTTCATTATGAAAGTTTCACATTGTGCAAATGAACAAAGAAATAATCACCCAATAGAACATCTAATATGCAAGATAAGATGGAAATAATAGAAAATGTAATGCAATGAAGGCAATGTGACATAAAATAATTAGATATAGAAATGTTTAAGGCTAAAATATTTCATGGATTCAGTAAAATCATTTCCCTCTAATGTGTATAAATGATAATCTCCATTATTGAAGTCTTTGACCACTATGTAAGGGCCTAACTAGTTAAATCTAAATTTCTAACCATTTCTTTTCTTTTTATCAATCTAAATATCGAGTCTAAGGAAAATGTATCATACATGAATTAGGTTCTCATGGGTGCTTTTGGTACTTCCTATCCATAATATCATCATAGGAAATATGGTTATTTACAAAAATAATTTGGCATTCATCTAGTCTTTAATATAACTAGTCACACTTCTTTATACTCTTCACGATTAAGAAGACCCCAAAGAGAAATGTGAAGGATAGTTATCTCTACCTCAAGAGGTAAAATATATTAAAATAAAAATATAATTGAGTATGGTGTTCCCCATATGTGAATTTGAATATTCATCATTAAATCCCAAAGTGTTGTATACAGTTACAAGTATCAGTCTCATTTAGAATCTCTAATGGGTTTGACCAATATTGACTTTAGGATGTTGTTAGTAGCCTTAGCATGGACATTAATATATGATTAACATAAATAGGTTGAGTGTTTAAATATATCAAGTTTATTTCATATCTCACAAACGTCAAGGTTTTTTAAAGGAGATATGTTGTTAGTCACAATGACCCATGGGACACCAAATAAACAAATGATTTGGTTCAAAATGAATTTTCCAATGACTGAAATAGTGAGAATTGTTAATGGAATAGCTTATACCCACTTAGTAAAATATTTAGTCAATGTGATAATGAAATGATGACCATCCAAGGAAGCAAGGGAGATATTTCTTACTATATCTAAAACCCAAGTGGAAAAGGGACATGGAGTGAATATGGGCTTCAATGCCCTAGTGGTAATATGTATCTAATGTGAAAAGTGTTCACATTTATCACATTTACACACATAATATATGATGTTGTGGTCTAAGGTGGGCCATAAATATCCAATCATGTGTTTTTTACAATAAGTCATATAGACACTAAAGTGTCAACCACAAACAACACTATGACAATGAAATATGACCCTTTTTTACTCCTTTCAGTTGACACACCTGAGTAATATGTAATTCAATTCATTTTAATAATGGATCATTTATAAAATAACATAATTAGACTCAATGATTTAGATGAGCCATTTACATTGTGAATTGGAACCTTGGTTATAAGTGTGATTGACTAGGTAGTTAATGACATCCACGTACTAGGGGAGGAAATAATACTAGATATATCTATGTATCAAATCAATTTATTAGGAAATTTGGTATCAGAAATATCTCATAATTCCATGGGAAACTCAACCAACCAATTATTAATGATCTGACCCTTAAAAAAATTGGTCAATGTAGTTTGACTTAAATTCACTCAAGACTATAATAAAGAACCTAAACTTCCTAAATAGGGTTGGTTAGGATATAAAATTATGTAATTGTTGAGATATCATGATATACATAATTTATTGTTTAAAATATAATTCAATAAATGATTCATGTCAAACACTATAACTAATCATTACCTTTCTACTTCAGTGTATCATGTTTCATAATTGATGAAGGCGTGGCTAATGAATAAAATGGCATGTTCTTTTTCATCATCATTATATTGGGATAACATGAAGATGAGGGACACCTTGGTCTCCATAATGTAAATTTGTAAGGGATATTTTTTTTGGGCACCATAATCATTGAGGATCTATGAGGAATTTTTTTTCTAGATTCAAAATACTCCTGACACTCATCTATTTAAATTAGTATGCTTCTTTTCTTAAGTACATTATTGATTAGATTGACTTCATAAGAATTATTGGGAATGAAACATAAAATATCTCCAAAATTAATAATTATTATTCTAATTCTTGATTCATTTGTAGGTATTATTACTTCTAGGTTTATGTGAATCTTATCGGAGTTAATATTAATCCCATACTAGGAGATGATAAAACCTAGGAGTTTTCCACTATGACTCCAAATACACAATTTTTTGGGTTAAGAGTAAAAACATATTTGATCAAGTCCGTTAAGATGGTTTTTAAAACCTATAGGTGATCATTTTATTGCCTCACTTTCCCTAGAAGATAGTCTACATAAACATTTACTATCTTGTGAATAAGATCATGAAATATATGGGTCATGTCCATATGGTATGTTACCCTAGTTTTTTTGAGATCCAAGAATTTCACATCATATAAAATGTTCCCCATGGTTTATTAAAGAGTAATATTACCCTTATATTAATCAAAGATGTGGATGTGCATTTAAAAATGATGATTTCTTAGTTCTTTTTGATAAAGTGGTTGAGCAGTTTATTAGGTATGTTACCCTTGACAAATACTATAAAGTTATGCATTACTATCATAT
>JARHVA010011618.1:5000-40681 GCA_037957365.1 Torreya grandis | reverse complement strand
GAGAGAGAGAGAGAGAGAGAGAGAGAGAGAGAGAGAGAGAGAGAGAGAGAGAGAGAGAGAGAGATATTAATAAAAAATATACATCACATAAGTGTCACCCATCATAGACCTACAATATCAAAACCAAAAACCACTTACACCTACTACATTAGCTAATGGTGGACCCCTAACACACCTACCTATGCTACTATAGCTATCCATTGACTTAGAGTAGCCAATGCTAGTCCCCCTACTAGGTCGGTCCTATACTCACTGTATCTCATAGCATCAGGTAACTAGGATAGTACCATAACCTCATAATAACTCAACTTTTCCATGATAGCTAAATATTGTATCCTCAAAGCTATGTCCACTGATCTTCCTACTCTTGTAACCACCACCCCTACCCTATAACATAAAGCATCTCTCTTCTATATGACCATAGTGAGGCTGGCCCTCACCTAATACCACTCATTAGTCAAGATGGAAACCTATCCCTATAATGTGGCTACCTATACCTGTAACATAGTCATTTGGGCCTAGGCTGCTGTAAGGGATACCACTGTCTAATCACCTATACCCTATGCTGGATCAACATCCATCAATTTTTGCCCATCATCTCCCCATCCAAAATCTATAGCCATGTATTTCATCTAGTATTACCCTATATATATCTTTATGGTTGTTGCATCATCTATAGGAGCTCTCATAGGTAACTCCTCAAAATATGGTAAGACCTCCTCAAGCTATGGCTCTAACAATTCCTACTCTTCATCCTCCCTCCTATACTAAGGGACATATGGAGGAATGCCTTGTAGTAAACTAAACTATTCCCTAACTCAATCCATAAGGATCTACTCTATCTCCCCATCTCATCTACCATAAACCCATCACCATCTCTGTAATGACAATGCATGATGCCTATAACTATTCATATAGGCCAACTCACATATGGCCTCCATATGATATCTATAGAAACCAAGCTCTCTAGGTGATCTCAAAACCACTCCACATCCTTAGCTCCACCACCAAATCTTGAAAAAGCTAGATCCCTATGCCATCTCATGAAACCAACTCTATAATTAGTCAGTGCAAACCCATCCCATGGGAGCTTAACCAGTCTCAAAACTCATATGTGCTCATATACCTAGTAATAGAGCACAAACCTTACATTGATGCCATACCATATTCACATTTTGAAGTCCCAAAGCTCTATGTAGATCTGAACTAGTAATGCTAGGGCCCATCTAAAGATTGTGCCCCCTAGCAACATATCTGTCATTACTCCTAGAAGTAATGAAGGGAATCAACCATTATTAGAATGAAGAACAAAAAAACAAGATATTCCCATCATCATCATGGTTAGTAAGAACCTATCATTTTGGACCCTCTAGTATAATGGCCCATAACACAATCCTCCCATATGGAATCTAGCCTCTAACCAGTCCTCACCATATATCTAATCCATAAAATCATCATGCTCATCACTCTTTGTATGATATATCTATTGCCCTAGGATTAAAAATTATATAATCTTATAGATGTCCTCCAATAAAATAGACATCTCCCTAGTTAAGAACATAAACATGTTTATGACTAGGATCCATCTCTTGATGACAACCATAATCATCGATGCATCTAGTGACAGGTGCTGGTAGTGTTGCATGGCCCCTAGGCCAACATCCTCCATCTACCTCCACTCAACATCTGTCATCTTATCATGGTAGTCAGTGAATATCTTAGGGATTTAGTCCCTCATCTATATCTACTCATGAGATTGCACAATAATCCAACACTGGTAACCTTTTTACATTGATCTCTTTAATCCAATCCTTCTTAACTTCTCTCTTTCATCTTGTCTATACCAAAAACCTAACCTCTCTCATGGACTTCTTACCTATTTCCCCCCTTTTGTTACCCTTTCTAGCATAAGGGTTGGCCCTCTATTGGCCAACTGTTGATGGTTTCAGAGTCTCATTTGACCCCCACATTGATCATCGATGGTTGGGTCTAACCATCGATGATTACTATGTGTAACCACCGGTGGTTAAACCCTACCACCTCTTCCCTCAATCAACCTAAATCTACTACCCAAAACATCTAAAAATCACAAATTTCCTACCTAATTCATTTTTTTTCTACCTACTTCCCCAGTGTGTTTTCTACCCATTTTTAACTATTTTTCCTCTACCTCAACCCTAGAGCATCATGGCTTTGTTATGGGTTTTCCCTCTATTTTCTATTTTTCTAGTATTTATAACTCTTCCCATCTTTAAATTATTACTATTCTAGTCAATTAAAAATAACCCCTACATCATTTCATGTTCGATGGTGTGGTCAGAGCCCTCTTACCACTACTTAGATATGTCCTCATCTCCCATCCATAACTCATACACACGTACTCACTCACTCAACAATATCTACCTTAACAATATGCTCATTCACTTAATCATCAAAATTTCCCACAATCTCTCAAGAATAGCTCAGCTAAAGTCAAATGAGGAAATCACTCTTTGTTTTTTCCTTTTCAACTGATGGACTTTTTAGGGTTTTACCCTAACCATCAATAGTTAGGGAACCATCGATGGTTGCCCCTAACCATCGATGGTTGGGGTACCCTAACCATCCATGGTTAGGTTTTTATCCCTTTTTCTCCTTTTCCTTTTGCTTTCCCAACCAAGCCATTTTTATTTCCACCTTACCTTCTACATAAAACTACATTTGGCCTAAATTTATTCTTGGATGTTGATGTCTAGGGAACTATGTAGGCAACATCCACTCACCTTATGTAGTTAAAGTCATCTTAGCCACCTCTTTATCCCAACTCTTCCTCCTTGATGTTTATTATTTTGACCAAATCTTTCACATATTTTGTGCCACCTTTGCATTATCCTTCAACTATGTTGACTACTTTTTCCAAGTTACCCATTACATATTTTCACTACCTTGTGCATGACCTGACCACTTGGGTTATTTTATGGGAGCACTTCCTCACTTGGATACCTTCAACCTACCCAAATTTCTTAGATAACTTGATAGGCCTAACCTGATCAACCATGACCAATGTTGTGGACTGGTTACCCTCTCTTATCTTTCTAAAACCTAACCTTATTTTACAGCTTTAGAAAATTTAGTCATTACATGATATTGATATTTCTCTTCATCACTTTTTGTGTGTGATTTCACATATCCATAACCAACTCAACCACCTTGTTTTACCTATCAAACTCTAACCCATTTTCACCCGTACCTCAATCATTTCCTAGTTTGAGGGGGGATACCTCCTCTCATGAATCGAGGTAACTAGACCTAGACTTTGATGAAATTCCTATTTTTGTTTTTTAGTTTGCCTAAAAATACACAACAAAAAGGGGCAAAATGTAGACACCTAATAACTACACATGATAGTTTTTAGTGTCATCCTACCCTCAAAATGATAACTGGGCTCATTAATAACCCTAATGTTCCCAAACACTTTTTAAATAATCATTTAATTCACCCCTTTTTACCAATTTATCCTTATACCTAAGACCACTGATGGTTAGGTCCCCTCTTTTACTTTAGCCAACTTTAAATCATGGCTAGCTCATTGTGCGAGATTGACAACTTCCCAAATGATAACTTGTATTTAAAACAAAGCTTTTAAAGCTATGAAAATAAGTAACTTTAACCTTGATCAAATTATCAACTTCTTTCATCCCATTTAGTAACTTTTGCCTATAAAAGAAGTAGAGGGACAAGAGAAAAAGGATGATATGTTATCATTTATTAGTTATTAGGTATTCAAGCTTTCTTGTAGGTAATCAATGTCTATATCAATGAGTGAACATCATCAATTGAGATCCAAAACTCTATCAAAATCACTGTAAAAGGCTTGAAACACCATCATTTTGGTCACATCACCCTAGACTTTTTTTTTCTTGGTTACATGTATTTTATTCTTATGTTATTTTATTTATTTATTTATAGTACCATTACCTTACCTAGTCCACTTGTACCTCATTTTTCACTTTCCAGCCTCATATCCACCTCTATTTGCCCAAATCCCCAATTTGTACTTTTTGATTTATTCACCTCCAAAGTTAATCAAGCAACCACCGATGGTTCTCCCAACCATTGATGGTTTACCTCAACCACTGATAGTTCTCCTAACTGTCGATGGTTCCTTATGGCATTATTTTCTTGCAAGCATTTTTCAACCTTCTACCTCAAATAAAACTCTACTTTCTATGCTTCCCTTTGATCATAGGACCTTCTCTACTTTTTTAAAGTAGACCCTAACCATTTTAGCATTTATATTTGATCATTTTATTTAACAAGAAATTTATCACTTACTTTCTAACATGCATTTACTTTCTTATTATTGGATGCAAATATCATCTTTTATCATTTTAGACTTGATTGTTATAAAAGTGGATTGACAACCTCCTAATAAGAATTGTGCTTCTTGGATCTAGCACGCACTAGTCAGTCTACACAACAAACCATATAACCAACCCTTTTCAAGTGTCTTTGCTACTTGCAATTTACTTTTTCCTAGCCAAAGAGGAGTTTTCACCTTCGTCTAGATTCATGCACGTATTTTAATAAGTATTATTTTACAAACCCTATTCACTATATTTATTTTATTTACTTTTAAAATTAAGAAATGAGGAAAATAAACCAAAATACCATAAATCATTACATCCATATGATCTCCTTGTTAGCTTCTATAGCTACAACATACTATGCCTCTGTAGTTGACAAAGCAACTATCTTCTATAATTTTAAAATACAACTAATTATTGTATCATGAATAATGAAAACATAAAATGTGGTGCTCCTCCTACCATCTAAATCTCTAGTCATGTCTACATCAACATATCCTTTTAAGGTAACATCTAAACCTTCATAACACAATCATCTATTAGTATTCCCTCTCAAGTACTTAAGAATCCACTTGACTGCATCCCAATGCTCCTTTCCTAAATTATTCATAAACCTATTGATAACTCCCACTACATGAGAAATATATGTTCTTGTTCACACCATAGCATACATTAAACTTCCAACTATTGAATCATATAAAACTTTAGACATGTAATTGATTTCTTCTTTCATTTTAGGACATTATTCCTTGCTTAATTTGAATTGCCCTACCAAAGGTGTACTCATTAGTTTTGCATCTTTCATATTCAACTTGACCAACATGTTTTTGATGTATTATTCTTGAGACAATACCAATTTTCTATTTTTCCTATCTCTTTTTAATCTTATAACAAGGATTTTCTTTGTAGTACCCAAATCCTTCATTACAAATGAATTTGATAATTTTCTTTTGAGATCATTTATATCCTGCATGTTAGATCCTATAAAAAACATGTCATCTACATACAATAACAAGATAATATAACTACCATTATCTAATCTCTTAAAATAGATACAGTGGTTAGAATGATATCTACTATAACCTTGTTCTATCATAAAATTGTCAAATTTCAAATACCACTACCTTGGAGCTTGATTTATTTTATACAAAATCTTTTTCAACCTGCACACCATTTTATCCTTACCTTTTACTTTGTATCCCCATGGCTGCTCCATATAAATTTCCTCCTCCAAATCACTATAAAGAAAAGCAGCCTTCACATTTAACTATTCAAGGTGAAAATATTCTATTGATACCAGACTTAAAATAGTTCTTATGGAAGTCATTTTTATAATTGAATAATATATTTCATCAAAATCAATACCTTTCTTTTGTGTAAACCCCTTTACATCAAGTCTAGACTTGTACCTCTTTTTTCCTCTATTTTCTTCCTTCAACCTATAAACCCATTTATTCTATAATGTTATTTTACCTATAGGAAACAAAACCAAATCCCATGTTTGGTTATGTACCAAGGAGTCCATCTCCTCTTTCATGCCTTGATTCCACTTCTTTTTAGTTTTTGCTTGCATTGCTTCTTCATAGATTTCTAGCTCACCACCATCAGACAATAATAAATAATAAAATGAAGAAGAGTATCGTTTAGGGAGTATACTTACTCTGGTATATCTTTTAACTACACTTCTAAGAGTTTGAGGTAATTTTTATTGTATTTGTTACACATTTTGATTTTATAGCACTTTTGGAATTTCATTTCCACTAATTTCATCAAGTACTACATATTTAGTATATTTTTTTCTTGTTTTTTCCTTGCAACTGATCTCTATACATGACCTTCTCATTAAATATCACATCTCTACTCCTAATGATTTTGTGATTTTCAAAATCCCATAAATGGTAACCAAAATCATTAACTCCATATGCAATAAAATTACATTTTTTGGATTTTTCTTTAAGTTCAGTTCTATTTTCTTTATCAATATGGACAAATGATTCACAACCAAAAGTATTTAAGATGGAATAATATACCTTTTTACCTATCCATGATTCTTATGAAGTGCCACCATCTCAAGGACTCAAAGGCCCTCTATTTATTAACTAAATATTAGTATCCACAAAATCTGCCCAAAGTTGTAAGGGTAACTTTGCATGCAATCTCATGCTCCTTTCATGCTCCATGATTGTCTTGTTCATCTTTTCTGACACACCATTTTGTTGTGGTGTTCTTGGAACAATAGTCTCTCTAGGAATACCATGGGATGAACAATAATGATCAAATTCCTTGTTTTAGTATTCACTTCCATTTTCTGATCTGACACACTTCAATTTATTTCTTATCTCATTCTCAACCAAAGATTTCAACTTCTTAAAATTATCAAAAACATTATAATTTTTTTGTATGCAATTAACCCAACTTTTTCTAGTTTTATCATCAATAAAAGTAACATAATAAGAAGAGACACCAAGGAATGATACCTAAACTAGTCCACATACATCTGTATGCACGAGATCTAACTTTTCATCCTTCTTTGTCTTCCCAAATTTGAGAAATTTGAATCCTTTCTATTTTCCAAACACATAGAGCTCACAAAAATCCAAATCCACCTTCAAATTTGGTAATAAATTCTTTGAGTGGAGACCTTGCATCCCCTTCTCACTCATGTGCCCAAGTCTATGGTGCCATAATTTTGTATTAAATTCTGTAAAAGATAAAGCAATAGAAGAGTCAACATTATCATTAGATAAATATAATGTACCTACCTTCTCTCCTTTTGTTATTATCAGTGATCCTTTAGTGACCTTTTATGATTTTTTTGCAAATGTAACTATGCAATCTGCACATCCTAACTACCCTACTAAAATTAGATTTCTTCTCAATTTAGGAACATGCTTCACCTCTTTTAGCAACTATTTATTTATATTATATTATTTTATTTGTATTTTACCCTTTCCTATAATTTTATAGGGTTCACCATCACCCAAATAGACCTATCCAAAATCACCTTGAACATAGTCTTGAAAATATTTCTTATGGGGTGTAGCATGAAATGAAACCCTTGAATCTAACACCCAAGAATCATTAATATTATCTAAATAAATAACTAAATCATCTTGTAACACATTACCTACTACATTTTCTTCTTGATTTTTATCTTGTTGTCCATCTCCTTGTTTTCCTTTTCAAAACCAACAATCTTTCTTTAGGTGTCCTTTCTTCCCACAAATATAGCACACCAACATTCCTCTAGATTTATATCTAACCTTTTTAGTCTTACCACAATTCCATGGGCCCTTTCCTCTATCCTTTTGTCTTCCCCTATTCTCCATAGTCAAAGCATTACCTGATATCTCACTTGTGCTTTTTCATCACATTTCCTCACTAAGAATAACAAAAATAACATCATCAAAATTTAAAGTGTTTAAACTACAGACATAATTAATCACAACCATGACCAAGCCATTCCATCTTTTTGATAATGAGAAAAAAATAAAAAGAGCCCTAACCTCATCATCAAAATTTACTCCTATAGAGATTAACTAATTTGTAACCATGTTAAATTCACTTAAATGATCAACAACAAACCCACCTTCTAACATTTCTAGATTAAATAAATGATTCATCAGAAATACCTTGTTAGAGGTTGAAGTTTTTTCATATACTCTATCCAATGACTTTATCACATCCCCTATTGTCTTTTCTTTTGAAATATGGAATGCCACTAGTGATGCTAGGCATAGTCGTATTGTTCATGGAGCCTTTCTATTAAGAACCTCCCATTCTTCATCCTTAATATTCTTTTACTTATTTTCTATTCCAAATAATGCTAGGAAAATATCCTTTTGATATAGATATTCCTCCATTTACATCTTCCATAGCTGGTAGTTTTGGTTGTGGAAATTTTTGACCTAAAACTTGCCTTCTTCTTCCATTACTCCCACTTGAACTAGGAACCCTCTTTTCCTATGAGTTTTGTCTTCCAAATAAACCTTCATCTCTGATACCAATTATTAGGAATATATAACACAAAGAAATATTAATGAATTAAAGATGGAAATAAAATGTAGAAAACACAACATAATAGAGACACAGATTTAATGTGGGTCATCCAATATGGGTTACATCCACATAGAAATGGCTAGTCCTTATTATTCAATCCAAAAAATAAAGGGAAAAACCTAAAATACAATCATTAAAATATCCTCTTCACTCAAATACAATGTGCCACCATAATTATAATACCTTCATATCAAAAGGAGGGTTACATATAACACAAAAATGCACAAACATAATTTCTACCATTAGATATGCAATGTAATAGTGAACGGTCTAGATTTATTAGAAAATTACAATATTTTACAACGCATTTTTAACAAAATTTTTATTTGATGACACTACCCACAAACCCCCACAAGGGGGGCTTTCACTGGACCCCCACAGTGACCATAGTGGGGGGGGGGGCATGCCCTCCATAGTCCCCCTATCAAAAAATTGGGCATTATAATAATATCAAGCTCCACCATCCAACAAAAAACACCTAATCCAAGCTATAAAAATATATCCTAGACCCCCAATTCCTATTTTTTTGAGCCTCGACCTAATCAAACCCCATTTGGAACCTCTCCCTAGTACATCTAGTCAATCAACTCCACCTATTACCCCTTTTAATGAATTACATGAAGTCAAAACCTTGTTACAAAGTTTTGATAATGAGTTGGTGGATCTAAAAAGGTAGTAGGCCCAACATAATAGACATTTTTAGTCCTTTAATCAATAATATCAATCTAATAGGTAGACTTATCAAGGTAATACCCAAGGAAAAGGCCAAATAACTAATATTAGGCCCTTAAATACTCAAAATCCAACTATTGCAAGTTCTTATAAGGCTACTATTACTATTTAAAATAAATTATTCCAAGATTATGAATGATGTTAACTTTTAGGGTAAACCCCATAATTAAAATGATTGTCCAAATTGTGTTCTTAGTCAAGCTCTAATTGTTCAAAGTGCATCATTACTTTAGGAATACCAATTAAAATCAACTCCAAAATAGGAAGAATCCTAGCACAGGTGAAAAGTGATTCTATTGTATTAAATTGACAAGAAAGTTATCTTTTTTATTATAAATCAAAATGAATAAGTAAAAAAGGGAGCAATATATTTATATACAATATAAGGTCTAAAAAGAGAGCAATGGAAGGAGAGATATATTCCATGGTTGGTCAATCATCCACTTCTCAAACATTAAAAGTGGCTATAAAGGATGGTATAATTTTTAAATATTTTGAACAATAAGAAAACCAAGGTTTTAGAAGGGATCATTAATCCAAAACTTAACCTCTAATTAGTCAAAAATCAAAATATAATTTTGCTACTACCAAGGTTCAATAAAAGTTTGGTCATATTCCTTTTAGTATAGTGGAGAAAATGAAAATAAATAATCTTAATGTTACTATGTGGGAAACACTCTCAATTCCATCACAAAGAGTTCATTTTAAGAGGATTTACGAATTTATATCACATAAATGAGCCAATAAAGGGTACATCAACTGATCCTACAAGATTATACTAGGTAAAGGAAGGAGAAACAAGTAAGACCAACAAGCCACCTCTCTTCTACATCTCCCAAGTCATTGGTAAGCATCTTGTGCATAATTGTATGATAGATTCTGGAGCTAGTAGTTTTGTTATGCCTAAGAGATTTTATTTTTTATTAGGCACATATTACACACCAATCACCAAGGTGGTTTTCCAATTATATGGAATTATTTTTAATATAATATGAGTCATAAGGAATCTAAATCTTACCCTTCATGCATGCCCAAGTCTTTCCATCTTGTAATATATTTTAGTTATTGATCTCCCTCCCTTTTTTTCCATATGACTTTATAGAGACTTTACTAAAAAATGGGGGATATTTGTATTTATATTGGTCCATATTATTCTTAGGACTATTTATGGGACAAGGGTAATCATAAAAGATGAACCCATTGCTAAAGATCATATTGAGCCATATAAGCCTAGTCCTATTAACATGAATTTTACCATGCATGACCAAGAGGAATATAATGATGATCATGAAATTACCACACCCTTGGAATAGGTTATAGATATTTATATTTATTATTGTGAAAATGAACATTATTAATTAGATCCATATGATTATGTGAAAAAATAGGTTTAGGTACTTATTACATGCATGAGGAAGATTCTATAATGCCCAGCCTCATGAAACCACAAGAAGACCTTGACAGGGTATGTCATCTTTAATTTGATGGATCAAGAGTAAAAAATGGTTCATGTGTTGGTGTAATGATGATCTACCCTAAAAAAGAGAGATGTTATTTTGTTCATAAGCTTTATTTTAGTTGTATAAATAATGTAGCTAAATACAAAACATTGATCTACGGTTTCCAATTAGCACAAAGAGGGGAATTAAAGTGTTATAGGTGTTTGGAGATAGTGAAATCATCATACATTAGGTTATATCTCAAATTAAAGCCAAGAATTTTTTTTTAAAGCATACAAACATAGAGTATGGTACCTAATTGAATTTTTTGATTCTTTCAACATTTAGGTAGTCCCAAGGGATAATAATAAAGATACCGATAGACTTATAGTAGTTGGTTCACAATATGATATTACTAATGAAATAATAAAGGATGAGGACCAACATGTTAATATTGTGGTAAGGTTGAAAATTATAGACAATTAAAATAGTTGGAAAGTATTTAATAGTGACAAGTAAATTATCGATTTTCTTCAAGAACAGGCAGAATATTCTCTTAAAAATCAGTCTAAGTTGTAGGAAAATTATGGAGACCAAATCATCTAGCTAAAGTCAAACAAATTTATAAAGGTTTTAGTCACATTAACTAACATATTTAATACTCATGATCAACTCAAGGGTGAAAAGATGAATATGAATATCAAAGAAGAATATTTTGAGCAATTAGCTATCTCAAATGACAAATTATTGAAAGTTGGAAAGGTATGTATCAATTCTGAAAGACAAGATTTTATTAAACTTTGTAAAGAGTATGATGATGTATTTGCATCAAGCTATGATTATATTAGAGTTTTTGACCCAAGTTTAGTACAATATACCATTGAGTTATATCCTAATGTAAATCCCATTATACACAAGCAAAGACTAATTAATCCTAATATTGAACCCTTGATGAAAAAGGAACTAGCCAAGCTCTTAGAAGCAAACATTATTTTCCCAATCAAACATTCCTCTTAGGTAGCTAATCTATTTCCATTTAGGAATAATAATGGGTACATCATATTATTTTTAGACTTTAGATAATTGAATAGAGTATCCATAAAAGAACATTATCCTCTACCATCCATGGAACAAATCCTTTAAATAGTGGTTGTAGCTGAAAGGTTTTATCTCTTAGATGGATATTCAAGGTACAACCAAATCTTTGTTCAAGAATCAGAATAATTTAAAATAACCTTTAATATCAAGTGAGAAACCTGTGCTTATAGGAAGATGCCCTTTGGGTTGACCAATGTTGGTGCAAATTTCCAAAGGGAAATGGATATGGCCTTCAAAGGACTCATCTATGACATTATCTTGGTCTATTTGGATAAAATAACTATTTTTTAAAGCATGCAAGTGAACATTTGAGTCATCTAATCTAATTATTTAATACGTGTAGGCAATTTGGTATGTCTTTAAATCCAAATAAATGTGTATTTGTTTTTCATCAAGATAAAATATTAGGACACAATCTCAAATACTGGTCTTTCTATTGATCTAGATATAATAGATGCCATTTTGTCTTTTTTTCTTTCGAGCCATAATAAATATCTTCAAAGTTTCTTAGTAAGAATCAACTTTGTAAGGAGATTCATATCTTGTTCAAGCCTCTTACCTCCACGCTCAAAAATATTATTGTTTTTCAGTTGGTCAAAGGGAGTTAAGGACAATTTTGAAAGTACCAAACAATCCATTTATCAAGCTCCTACTCTTGTGAATCTTAACTATGAAAAATACTTTATTATGTATGCCTTTGGAGGAAGTGAGAAAATTTCAACTATCCGAACTCAAAAAAATAATGATCAAATGAAGTAACCAATAGAATTTTTTATTCAAGTGTTAAAGGATTAAGAACTAAGGTATAGTTTTATTGAGAAACAAGTCTTTGTTATTGTAATATCTCTTAATAAATTCAAGCACATGATTTATAATAACATAATTCAGCTAATGGTGCCTCAACCAAGTGTGAAAGAGTTCCTTTTGAGTAAATATGTCAATGAGAAGAGAGTTGTATGGATTACCAAGGTTATGGAGTATGATGTTCATAACAAGATCACTAAGATTGTGAGGGGTAGAGGATTGTGTGAGAGATTTGCAATAGACTTGGAGGCTGATAATAAGGCCATCTATATGTTAAAAGAATACCAATCAACTTCTCTTCATCCTAAAAACATATAAACTTGAGATATTAATGTTTTATTATAAATAGGTGAGTATCCTCAAGGCCTTAACAAGGAAAATATGAGGTATTTTAGGTTGTAATCCATTCCCATTGTTCTTGTTGATGGATTTTTATTTAGAAAAGACATTAATGGAGTTGAATTAAGGTGTATTGAGCATAACTAGGTTTATAGAGTGATTAAATAGTTACATGATGGCTTATCAGGAGATCATTTTTAACTAAGGATAAGAGATGTTAAAATCATGAGAGTTGGTTATTATGGGTTTGATTTGTTTAGAGATGCTCACAAATGGGTGTTAAATTATAAGAAGTGTGCCTACTTTATAGGAAATTAAATCCTAGTTACCCTTCCTCTTCACCCTATTCAAACAAATCATCCCTTTGGTCATTGGAGTTTATATTTCATTGGTATGATAAATCCACCATCTAGTGCTAGCCATAAATGGGGTTTGATAGCCACAAATTACTTAACTAGATGGAATGCATTAGATACATTAATGGAGGCTGCTAAAGATTACATACTATATTTCCTTGAAGGGATAGTTATAAGTTTTAGTTTCTCATTTACTATTATTTATGAAAATTATAAAGCCTTTTTAGGCACTCATATTAGTGAATGGGTAGTTAATCATGGGATATATCTTAAAACTTATTCAAACTATTACCCTCAAGGTAATAGTTTAGCTAAGTCTAAATAAAAGAACCTGATAAGGATAATTAAAAGGACAATAGAGGATAATCAAATAAATTGGAATAATAAAATCAATCCAAACCTTTGGGATAATATAATCACACTTTAGAGAGCCATCAGTAATTCCTTCTTCATGCTGGTGTATGGGAGAGAGGAAAAACTTCCCTTTTCATTAGAATTACTCGCTCTTTAGTTTTCAAAGTAGATAGAAATGCTAAATAATTATGTAATGACAATAATATTGGTTAATTTAATGGAGTTGGAAGAGGAAAGAAACCAAGCAATGAATACTCTTGAGTCTCATCAAGCACAAGTGAAGAAAACTTTTGACAAAAAAATTGTTTTTATAACCTTCAAGGAATGAGATCTAGTTTTGAAGTGAGATGAAGATAGAACTAAAGCTATAAAAAAATACAAAATTTGATGTCATTTAGAGTGGCCCATACATTATCACCAACTACAAGAAAGCAAACACTTTCCATTTATTAAGGCTAAATTGAGAATCACTACCTACCCTAGTGAATGGGATACACCTCAAACCCTACATTTGAAGTAATTTTAAAACCTTTTGCATTATAACATAATTGTTTTTTCATTGCTCTAAGTGTTTTTTATACATTATTTTCTATTTTGATTTATTTTTGTATGCTTATAGGCTCCTTCAATTTGTATAAAGGCTAGTCAAGCATGTTCTAGTCATGGCTTCACTTTTAGATCGAGTTATTTCAAGGGTTATAATGACTCATATGCCTAATGGAATTCAATAATACTACTAGATCCTTACTTAGTAAGAAATTATCCCATAGAGGTCACCAAAATGTCTACCATTCAAGTCTCCTTGATCTCTGCATCACTTCACATGCTAGAAACATGACTTTTAGGCCAAAACTAGCTGAGCAAGAATTAGTAGTACCTTCATGTGGATCACCTTAGACAAAAATCAAGTATTTTATGAATTAGTCAAGGTTTCCCATATATTTGTATGTCTCATTAAGGATTAATAATCATATTGATGTTATGAGGTCATATTATCCCTTATCAAGGCCTATTTGATGATTAAAGCCATTAAAAAGTGCTTTTCAATGTAAAAAAAAATAAAAAAGTTCTTAGATCATTTCATTAGATCATGAAAAAGGGTGAAACATTCTAAAATGGGTATGAAGGTCATCTAAACAGTTTGAAACTCATTCAAAAATCCTATAAGTCCATACATCTTACTCAAATAGTATATTTGACCTTATTTTCTCTCTTATATTTCATCTTTGTGGATTCTTTCAAACTTCTATTATGGAAAAAACTTAATCAAGACCATGATCAGGCCTGTTGTACCTTTCCAAGCTCTCATTCAAAAATATCTAAGAATTTTTTTATTATTTCCTAGGTACTTGAATGTATGTTTCAAGAAGGTTTTTAAATATTTTAATCTCTCTTTCATATAAAATTTCCATATGCTTTATACAAGTCTCCAAGAATTGATATGAGTCCATGGATCTACAAAAGAAGGCACATTAATGGTTTTTGACTAGTCAAGTTTCCATGCAAAAGTTTCAAGCTAGTTTCCAACCCATGCATCATGAGAATGAGTATTGGAATCATATATAATAATTTGTAAGGTTTTCATGAGGTTTTAGAGGTATATAATCATGTTTAAAAGGTTATTATGTAACTTTGATACCTCAAAATAAGGTTCTCATGAGCTAAAAGGATGACTGCAAGTTTATAGGAGGTCTACAGGGTCTTGTTAGAGATCTCAAGCAAAAAACACATGGTTTGAAAGGTTTTTAAGTTAAAATTTCAAAGTTTTAAATAATTTTTATAGAATTATCAAGAAGTCTATAATGTCAAAACAAAGTTTTCATAAGACAAATTATACTGCAGGTTTGTATGAAGTTTGTAGAACCCTATCAAGATCCAAAGAGAAAGAAACATAGGTTTGTGAGATCAAAAGGGTCATAAATATCATCAATGATTATTTTTACGTCTTTGAGGAAATAAAATGGGATTTGAAATCCAAAAATACCATATTTTCAAGGGTTTAAAAGAAAACTAGTCAACATCCAATCATATTTATCCTCGTGCATGGTACTTTAAAAGTTTTAAAAGGGTTTTGGTAAGCCTTGATGCATCTATTGGTGATATATAGACTTGATAATAAGGTATAAATCACATGGTTCTCATAAAAAACCTTTCAATATCTAAACTCAGTCCAAAAGGCTAGTAAAACCCTAAGCTCATGATCATATGTTTTGACTATTTTTATGCTTGGAGAAGCATAAAATAAGGTTGCAGACCTTGTCATTGTTAGATCTTGGAATGGGAGAAATAATAAAAAAAATATATTCAATGTTAACTTGTTTTGTTTTTTTACATCATGTAAGGTTAAAAATCTTATGAAAGGAGGAAGTTGGTTACAATACTAACTAACAGGTAAAACAACTAAAACATAATTAACTATTAACAAAACTAAACAAAAAATTAAAATAAATATATAACTACCTTGCATCATAAATGATCCAACACACTCTCCCTTGATCCAAATGGGTATATAAGAAAATTAGTGGATAAATGACTCTGAAGTCATAAAACAAACTCTAAAGCAATTGCAACTAGTGTAATGTACCTCCTTATACTGATCAAAACTAATGTCACTCCATAAAGAATACCACCCTATGAGTTGTGGCATAAAAGGTTGATAAACATGATAAAATATTTCTCATCCCCTATGATCATCATACCATAATGCATTAGAACATGATCAACGCCTATCTAACTACATCGATCCACATAAGTCTCCACCTAGAAGCTTGACAAGTGACCAACCTATTTGAAAGAGATAACAACCCTTGCCAACTTGTACTATCATAGATGACTAATAAAATACCAACCAAATGATATATCTTCTTCCCTTATCAAGTGAGAGGTGAAAAGCTGTGTAATGAGAAAAACAAAATCAAACAACCTTGTCTGCTCCATGTCATGAATATAAGACATAGAAAGCCAAAAATGGAACTAAAAACAAGAACACAAGCCAAAAAAGCTACTAATATAATATATCATAGTTTTGAGTCTAGTAGGTCACACAAGATGGGTGAATCACTGATCACTCATAAAAATCTATCAGATCCATCAGGATCATAAGCCTTGGCCATATAGGATGCCTCTTTATCAAAGGAAGTGTTGGAATAACTAGAAAAACTAGAGTAACTATAAGATCTACTTCTAGAATGATCCACATAATTTACCTTAGCTTTATTTTTATGTGGAGAATGGGGTTGTCGAGAAGGACATACATCTACAAGATGTCTAATACCAACACATTTGAAACATCTAGGTTATTTATTTTACTAACAAGATCCAAAAGAAGCTAAATCACTAGAAGAACCACATGAGTGAGAAGAATGCCTATGGTGATGTTTAAATTTTGAAGATCTTGGAGAGTGCCAATGAGAATGCTATGGAGACTATCTAGAATGGTGAGGAGAGTGTCTTAAAGAGAGTTTCAAATAATGCTTTTCAAAGTGTCCCTATACATGGAGATAATCTCTATGATGGGAACTTTTCTTTGTATAGTGAGCCTCTTTAGTAGGTGTACTCTTCTTCTGTATAGACTGTCACTTATGCTAAGTCAACAATTCATAAATAGAGTCAAATGTGTCACTATAAAGATTATCACTAAGCTATAACATTTCAAAAAAATTGGTGTATGTATAACTAAGTCCATTTAGTGTAATATAAATCAACATGTCATCATCTATTTTTCCATCGGTTGTGCAATATTCTTATTTCAAATTTTTCATGCAGGAGAGATATTCAAATACATCTTCATCAATACTACACTTATTATTAAGAAATGTCAATAAGATATCAATATTCTTATAGGCAGGTTGTTTGTCATATAGATCCTTTAATGCTTTTCAAGATTTCTATATACTAGTTTTAACTGCCTCTATATGAATGATAACTTGTTTAGTGCAGGATGCTTTTAACAATGTGAGTGCATGCTTGTCACATTTTTGGTATTCAATTAATTTTGTGGCCTCAGTTGGTGGTGTGGTATCTTCATCTGTGATTTCTCATAAGTCATTAAAAATGAGGGTGTTTTCCATGTTCCTATTCCATTCCTTGTAGTTTTTAGGTGATAATCTACCATTTTCAAAGATCAAGCTTACAATTTTTGCCATGACTTACAAAGAAGAAAAACATCAACAAGATGAATGCTTATGAATGCTACTTGGTGTTTTGACTTGACCCTCTTAAGTATATTTAATATACAAAAGATTCAAAGATTTGTCAAAAATCAATCACACCTTAAATCTCCTTTTACACCCTTATACCTCCAAAAATTTAAAAATATTTTCTCTTTATAAATAAATTCAGTTTTTTGACCAAAATATATATCTCCCAATGGGTTTTGAACCCTTGGCTCTTATTGTATTCAAGTAACTAAAAAATAACACTCTACATAACTTGGCTTTCAAAAAATATGAATACAAAACAACAAGCTATTTTATAGAACTTTGATTTTGGTGGAAGAGAAGAATAATATAAATACATTCACCATAATTTTTTCATTAAGAATTTTTACTTGCATGTAGAAACGACTCTTTTCATCACTGGTGGATCCCAAAAACAATCAAATGAAGGATGTTAAATCCTTTGTCAATATGGAAATTAAAAATCAAATGATTACTTGTCTATTTTATGTTGTACTATACCAGTTCATAGGTAACAAATAATTTATTTCACCAGAATTTCTACACTATACTATTGTGCAAATATGAAATTAAAAGAAAAAAGTGATACACTGAATATATATTATTTGCACATTGGGATCCCTATGACACATATTTAAATTTTAAAATCATCAAAAATGTGTCTTGCACATGTCTATGGGTGAAAGAACTTGAATAAGAAAATATAACATTGTGTTAATGAAGGGTTTATTTTTAGACCTTCCACTTTAAATATCTTGTACACTTTGTTTTATTATTCCAAAATTTAATTTCTCAAGATAAAACTCCTTAATTATCCTTTTAAGCACCACAGAGTGTTGGAATAATGCATATTTAAGCTTACCTATGGTTAATAGGGTAAGTTATTTATTACCGAGGGTAAAATTTATTTACCTTGGTTAATTTATTTTATTGTTGAGAATTTCTCAACAATATATTTGTTCGTAGTATGAGAAAACAAATAGTTTGTTTTCTCTATTTTGTAATCATTACAAATAGTTTGTTAACATGAAACAAACTATTTGTATTATAAATACTTTGCATTATATGAGAAATTAACGAGAGATTATTGAGAATATACAGAGAAATTTGTGGATTACCACCTATTTTTTAGGTGTGACAAATTTATTTATTCTCTGGAAATATTTGCAGGTTATTTGTTGTGGGTTCTCTCTCCTGGATTGATCCTGTGGATCCTGTGTATCTCCTACTCATTCTTTCATGGTATCAGAGCTTGGAGTTCCAGTTGAAGATCCTCTTCCCTGCAATTTTCATCTTTTAACACATTCAAAAATATTATTTTATTGATGTGTTACAGATATTTTTAATTCTCTCAAATTCTGGTTCTTATTTACTAGTTTTTTTTTGGAAAATTCTGTACTTTATGCTCATTAAATGACCGTACAGATTCCAAAAATCAGATTTTTTTTCATGAGGACGTAGGAAATCAAGTCAGGAATCCATTTCAATTTTAATTTTCGCATTTGGATCAGGACGTACAGCTCTTTCATTCAAAAATTTGCAGACTGGTCCCTGTTGGCAGACTGTTGGCAGACTGCAGTAACTGTCCGTTTTTCTGATGTGGCAGATCGTACGGTGGATTTTTTTCAAATCTGAGACCTGTTAATGAAAGCTGACTCTTATATCTTTCTATCCATATAAATTTTGACGAATTTGGATCATGCTGTACAACGTTTTGGAAGCCAACAACAGGAAATTAAAAACTGTTTTTTGTCTGCTGTATAGCCGTACGGATTTATCTTTTTTGAACACCTTATGCTGCATAAAATCCAAATTTGTAAATTCCATGTGATAGCAGACATCAAAATATTTAATTTCATGCTGATAAGGACGGATTTGGAGCAGGCCGTACAGTCTTTTTGACAGATCCAGTGGAGCCATTCTGCATTGCTGAAAGGTGTTTTTTTCCTGAACTGTGTTTACAATTTTTCTCAAATATTTCTCTGACCACCACGCCTTGCTGGAAAAAGAGTTTATTTTTGATAAAGCCAAAAATTATTCAGCTGATATCTCACATGTGTGAGTCATTTTTGGCCTTTTTTTAATTAATTATTTTAATTTTTAGTGGTTTAAATGCAAATCTCTAGCTTTGAAAGTTCAAATTTGACTTTGCTAAAGCGGCTAGAGATATTTTGTTAAAAATTTGTAGGGAGGAGGTCTTGGGGTCAAATCCCCCTACATTTTTTTTGCATAAAAGCCATTTTTTAATTTTGTATAAGCCAAGGCTAAATTTTTTTTCGTCGGGAGACGTTAAATTGTAACGGGAGGGGTGTTTTTTTTTTTTTTTTTGAGGAAAAACAAATGTCTAGATTGTTATTGTCAACTTCATCATCTTCTTCGGGAATGGAATCTCGATTGTTTGAACCTCTAAATTCTACAAATTACCATGTTTGGAAGCCAAAAATGCAACAACTCCTTCAATCAAAGGGCTTATGGAGAATTTTTTCTGAAACGACACCTGCAGCATTCACCACTGAAAAAGACAAATATGCATATGGATGTAAGCAGGATGAGGCTCTTGGATTGATTTGCCTCAACGTATCAGATAATCTTCAATTTCACATTGCAGATGCTACTACGCCAAAAGAGGTATGGGAAAAATTTAAAAACCTATTTGGCAAAGTTAATGAGTTTAAAATTTTGCAATTAGATGCAGAATTGAGTACTCTCTCTCCATCAGATTTCCCTTCAATAGATGAATTCTTGGCAAAATTCAAATTTATAAGGTCACAGTTGAAAGCTGGTGACAAGGATAAAAGTGATCAGGAGTGCATTTTCATGATTTTGTCAAAGTTGAAAGGACCATATAGTGTTTTTTTCTCTGCTTTTTATACTATGATGGATACATTAGGTGATGAATTCAAATGGCCTTCCTTTGAAGTTTTTTGTGAAAGATTGACTAGGGAGCAAACAAAATTAATGGCCTTAGATGCTCTACCTGGTCCTAGTCATGCTCTAGTTGCTAATTCTTCTAAAGGAAAACCTTCACCTAAGTCTAAAAAGCAAGCACCTTCAAATAACCCTCCAGAGTCCACCACCCAATCACCTCATCATTCTAAATCTACTAAGACCAAAAAGTCCTTTAAGCAAAAGAAGAAAACATTTGGTCCATGTAATTTTTGTGGTGGTCCTAATCATGATGAAAGTAGATGTTTTAAGAAGATGGAAGCATTAGAGGCAGCGGTTAGACAACACAAAATTTCCATTCCGTCTCCATCTCCTTCTACTTCTGCAGGAAAAGGGAAAGCACTTTCAGCCAGGGCTATATCTTCATGTCAGGATCAGTGGATTTTTGACTCAGGTGCTTCTCACCATCTCACACATTCTAAAGATCTATTGTCTTCTCTTACAGATTGCAGTACATCACATATTGTTATGGGTAACTCCTCACAGATTGAAGTTTTGGGATCAGGTACTGTTGATAAACAGGATGGATGTTTTAACAATGTATTACTTGTACCCCAAATCTCTTCTAATCTTCTCTCTGTATATCAAATATGTAATTCTGGTACTGGTAAAACTGTGGAGTTTACTTCACATGATGTTGTAATAAGAGAATGTAATGATCCTAGTGAGATAGTTGCTACAGGTACAGCAGACCATACTGCAAGACTCTATACTTTTGATAAGTTTGAGTCTTTTATGTCTTCTGGTTCTTCACTTATAGCACATGGTAATAATCTCAGCAAATTGTGGCATGAGAGATTAGGACATTTGAGTTATGGATATATGCAACAAATGAGTACAAAACATCTTGTAAAAGGCCTTCCTAAGGTCTCTTGTATTGATGGGGTGTGTCCTGGTTGTCTAGTTGGTAAACAGCACCAGGATCCATTTCCAGTTGGTAAGGCCACACGTGCAAATGCACCCTTAGAGTTGGTTCATAGTGATTTGATGACTTTTCCAACTCGTTCTTTTTCAGGGGCTAAATATGCACTCACATTCATTGATGATTTCACTCGTAAAACTTGGGTATATTTTCTCAAGTTGAAAAGTGAAGTTTTTGAGACTTTTAAGGCCTTCAAAGCCTTTGTTGAAAAACAATCATCTCTTCCTCTTAAGAAGATACGCACTGACAATGGGGGGGAATATGACAGTAATGCTTTCTATGAATTTTGTATTGAGCATGAGATACAACATCAGTTCACTGTACCACACACTCCTCAACAAAATGGTGTAGCAGAGAGGAAGAATCGAACATTGAAAGAGATGGCTAATTGTATGATTCACTCTAAAAATTTGGGTCCACAATATTGGGCTGAAGCTGTAAATTGTGCAAACTACATTCAAAACCGTATGCCTCACAAAGCTGTGCAAAATATGACACCAGAAGAAGCTTGGTCTGGGATCAAGCCTGATATTTCAGATTTTCGCATCTTTGGGAGTCAAGCATGGGCATTCATTCCTGATGACAAACGTAAAGCATTGGAGAAGAAAAGCCAACCACTCATTTTTGTTGGTTATTGTGAAGATGTAAAAGCCTACCGTCTTTTTGATCCTGTCACACATGATGTGTTTTTTCGACGAGATGTTCAGGTTGATGAGTTACCCACTCCACAGGAGTGTACATCTAGTTCTTCTTCTCCCCCTCCTTCTTCTACTGAGGATAGTGAGGATTTGCTTTCTATTATTGATGATGATGATGATGCACTTATTCATCCACCACAGCCATCTTCTTCACCACCTTTGCCTAAATGGGCAAAGAGCACTCTACATGCAGCTGGTTCTTTTGTTGGTGATCCATCTGATTCTCGTCGCACTCGCTCACAGACATCTGGTGTTGCTCTTTTGGGACAAGCTTGTACAGATGATCCAGTGTTGTTTTCTGAGGCTATTGGTATACCCGAGTGGGATGTTGCTATGTATGATGAGTATTCTTCATTAATGAAGAATGATACTTGGGATCTTGTCCCTCTTCCTAAGGGAAGAAAACTTGTAAAATGTAAATGGGTCTATAGGACAAAATATGCTGCAGATGGATCAGTAGATAAGTACAAAGCTAGATTAGTAGCTAAGGGTTTTTCACAGGTTGAAGGGGTTGATTACTCTGAGACCTTTGCCCCTGTAGCTAAGATGGATTCTATTCGGCTTGTACTCTCTCTTGCTGCTTCACATTCTTGGTCTATTTTTCAGATGGATGTGAAGAGTGCTTTCTTGCATGGTGATCTCCATGAGGAGATCTATATGGAGCAGCCTCCAGGATTTGTGCAGGACTCATCATTGGTTTGTAGACTCCGTCGTTCTCTTTATGGTCTCAAACAAGCTCCTAGAGCTTGGTATGAGAAGATGGATAGTTTTCTTTTGAGTTCTGGTTTTATTCGTTGTGAGTCGGATCACAATGTATACATCCTGAAGCAAGGTGAGGCGCTTGTCATTTTGGTTTTGTATGTTGATGATCTCATCCTCACTGGCAGTTTAGATTCCTTGATACATGACATCAAGGACAAGTTGGCAGATAGGTTTGATATGACAGATCTGGGACTTCTACATTATTTTCTTGGTCTTCAAGTTTTTCAATCTTCTAAGGGCATTTCTATTGGACAACAGAAGTATGCGACAGATCTTCTTCATTGATTTGGAATGGTTGATTGTAAGCCTGCACCCACTCCATATCAGTCAGGTATTGTGTTGTCTGCCACTTGTATGACTCCTCTTGTTGATTCCACTTTGTATCGGCAACTTGTAGGTAGTCTTTTATACCTGACTCATACCCGTCCTGACATCACATTTGCTGTGAACCTTGTCTCTCGGTTCTCACATGAGCCTCATGAGAGTCATTGGCAAGCAGCCAAGCGTATTTTGCGCTACATTCGGGGCACCACTCACTTTGGTATACATTACACACCACAGAGTTCTACACAGCTTGTTGGATACACTGACTCTGATTGGGCTGGTGATGTTGACACTCGCAAGTCCACTTGTGGATTTGTTTTCACACTTGGTTCAGGTCCAGTTGCTTGGGCATGCAAAAAGCAGACTGCTATTGCATTGTCCTCTACTGAGGCTGAGTATCGAGGTGCTGTCAAAGCTAGTCAGGAGATACTTTGGCTTCGACAGTTGCTTGGAGAGTTTGGCTTCACACAGCAGGGTCCTACTACTCTTTGGTGTGATAACCAAAGTGCGATTGCTATTTCACGCAATCCTGTTGAGCATCAGCGGACAAAACACATTGAGATTCACATGCACTTCATTCGACATCTTATTCAGGATGGAGTTCTTTCTTTGGAGTTTGTGCCTACAGCTGAGCAGATTGCAGACATCTTCACTAAACCTTTGGCTTCTCCTCGTTATCTTCAGTTGCGAGCAATGCTTGGGGTGAAGGAAGTTGTCCTTGGGGGGGATTTCCCATGAAGTCCTTCCTTCCTTTATTTTTCATATATTTTGATTGGTTTGTACATGGGTACCTTATCAGGCCTAGTAGCCGGGACCCATCCTTGTTTGTCATTCTCCCTATGTTTCGCTTAAGGGAGGGTGTTGGAATAATGCATATTTAAGCTTACCTATGGTTAATAGGGTAAGTTATTTATTACCGAGGGTAAAATTTATTTACCTTGGTTAATTTATTTTATTGTTGAGAATTTCTCAACAATATATTTGTTCGTAGTATGAGAAAACAAATAGTTTGTTTTCTCTATTTTGTAATCATTACAAATAGTTTGTTAACATGAAACAAACTATTTGTATTATAAATACTTTGCATTATATGAGAAATTAACGAGAGATTATTGAGAATATACAGAGAAATTTGTGGATTACCACCTATTTTTTAGGTGTGACAAATTTATTTATTCTCTGGAAATATTTGCAGGTTATTTGTTGTGGGTTCTCTCTCCTGGATTGATCCTGTGGATCCTGTGTATCTCCTACTCATTCTTTCACAGAGTTGGATTTTACTATAGAATAAAAAATTTAATTTGAACTCTTGTGATTGTAGATTTTGGCCTGTATAAATCTATACAACTATGCTATTTTACAATCCTTAACTAGATAAAAAAATACTCTTACATGGCTCTAAAACCACTATTAGATCCTGGAATGGGAGGAATAATAAAAAAATTATATTAAGTGTCAACTTATTTTATTTTTTTACATCATGTAGGCTTAAACAACTTATGGAAGGAGCAAGTTGGTTACAAAACCAACTAACAGATAAAATAACATGAACACAATTAACTACCAACAAAACTAAACAAAATATTAAAATAAATACATAAATACCTTGGATCATAAATGACCCAAAATTCATAAGGTTTTATGCCTCTTCAAATCACAAATCAATTTTTTGAAAAAAATTTTAGGTTTAAAAGTCAAAGATATTAATAAGAAACATGAGGTTGTAAGTTTGTAGGGTAGAAAATAGAGATTTCAAGCAATATCTAGGAACATCAATAGGTCTGTAGTAGTAATTAATAGATTTACATGATATTGTAATGTAAAAATAGGTTCTAAAACATGATATAAGAATGTTAATAGGTCTATAGATAGATATTTAAATATTTAAAGCATGATCTAAAGACACCAACACACCTATAACATAGTTACCAAAGTTTCTTGACTGATTATAAAATGATAAAACATGGGTTTAAAGCTTCTAAAAAATATCTAATAGGTTTTCAATAGGGTTTAGATGGTTTCCATAATGTTTTAATGCTAAGATAGGGTCTGTAATGTTAATTGAAGGTTGTATAGCTTGTACATACTTAACTAACTGTAGAAGTTAATTTTCTCCTAAAATAGTCCCTTGAAAACCTCATAGGCCTTCTAAGGTTCAATCAAATAGTGATCAAATGGTTAAAAATGGTGAAAGGGATTCAATCATGTTATCAATATATGATATAGAGTAAGGGAGAAAATGTTGGATCTCTTTCCAAATAATGAACAAATCCATCTTCTATAATCCTTGTTTGAGATGCTAGAGTTGAAAATACAAGGTATTGAAGAAACTGATCATATGAAACATGTTTCTAACCCACTCTTGACCAATACAAATGATGAAACACTCTCTAAATATTAGAATCTAATATTTTAAGGGATCCAAATATTCAATACAAGTTTCTTGAACCTCTTCATGCATCTATAATCCATGAAACATCCTAAATAGATTTCCAAGTTTTGAGACAAGATCTATTCAGACTAATGAATGGTTCAAGTTGATTGAAAAGGTGATTAAAACATGGAAACTAGTTGGAAATGTGCTTCTTAAAAAGTGAAACCTCCTCAAGGTGATTGGAAATCATGAGAAACATGTGTAAAGGCTTTAAATGGGTGAGTTATGTCATTTTAAGACATATTTTGATGTAGGAGACTTAGTAAGGAATCTAAACAATGAGAATAAGTCAAGATTAACTACTTTATATCCAACCATAAAATGTTCAATTGAAATGTGGTGATTTCATAGTTTTTTTAGGAGTTTCTCAATTAAGAAGACTAAGTCATCAGCTAAGGAACATCAAATGTAACTGATCCAAGAGACAAATAAAGTGAAAGTAGGATGATTTATCCTCCACTACACCAAGTGACCAACCAATTATACATGGAATAAGTCTAAGGATTTTAATGATTTAATGGTTTCAACTTCTTGGTCTATTTTTATTACACATATCTAGACTAATGGAGGTTTTTGAGGATGCTATTGTATCTTTAGTCAATCACTTGTACTCTCTATAAATGACTATAAAATGATTTAAAAAGGGACCCTCTACCTTGTGGTAATAAAATTATACTTTATTTAAGATTTTAAAAATGTTTTTGGTCTTGAAATCAATAAAGAATTGATATTACCCTTTCATCTATTTTTATATTGTGTATAACTTTGAGTTTCAATTATGTCTTGTGGATTACCAGTCTCTTTTAGCCTATTTCAAGGTGGATTGTAGACATTTCATCCCTTTTTACAGATGTGATCTCTTTCATTTTACCTTTATGTAGTGTTTATGTGGAAGTTGGGTGAGTTTATATCTTTCTAAGGGTTTATTATGTTGTTCAATGCACTAGAGTAGTTTTCTAAACATTGGTGCATCACCACTTTGAATTTTCATTTTAATTCTATCTCTTTTCCATGATGAAATACTTATTTAAGGCTATAATATTCCATGTTAAGTAGTTTTTTAGGCCTACAAACTAATTATACATTAGGTGCACTCAATTTCTGTATGAGCGGGCCTTCTCTAGAGATTTATCCCAAGGAGCCAGTATCCTACACCTTGAGGACGTTCCCATTATTGTAATGAATCAACTTACTAATCAAATGGGTGAAAGATTCATGTGAAAACGTGTATGTTATGGCATAGACTCTTATATTTTATAATATACGCTTGTACAAGTATTCTTATGGACAAACACACTTTTATGTGCACATAATTATACACAACTTTATAATAAGTTGTTTATAAATAAGAATATATATTTAGTGGTTCTCCTTAAATGAGGGTTTCTCTATTATGAGAAGTTTCTCTTAAAAATAAAGATGCATTATAATCCTTAAACCTACTAATTATCTATATAATAATCTTTAGGGTATGGCTGAAGGTTGGCTCATTGTATTATTATTATAATATTATTATGAGGAGGGATACATTGGCTCTCCTCACTATGTACTTTAATATATTTGTTATTCATTTTACCTTGATACATTTTTATTAATTTTGTATAAGTCTACATGAATTGTGGGTAGAAGTATTGAGGTTGTTTTAGTTGTCATGGAGCCACTATATAATTTAACATGCCTTATGTTTCAAAGAGTTTAGTAACACACTCCCATTTACTATAATATCTAATTTATATATAAAATGTTATTATCATGTCTTATCCATAATGTTTGAGAACCATCATCTTGTATAAATTATGGAACCTATCCATATACATGATAAAATAAAGGTAATAAGGAATGCATTATTATAAGTATCAATCCAATCATCAAAATTTTCACTTAAAACATTGAACACATCAACATATATTATCATAGGTGTATGCCTTATCATTTTTAGTGAGTTTGGTTTCAAAAATTAGAACATGCATATGAGATAATTAATACTCAACACCACCAGTCTACTCATCATATTGACAATTAAAAAATGTAACAAAATAAATTTGAGAAAGAATTAATTGTATTGAAGTTCATTTCACTAATTCACAATTTTGATGCATAATATTCCTACATATGAAAAACACCAACAATGTAAGGAATTAGTTATGGATGAAATCCAATGAGAGATTGTTTCTATGCAAAAGTGCTTTCTACATTCAAAAGAAGAATAAAGAAACTAAACGAAATGGTCAAGGCTAGAAGTACCTGATAAAGTCGTGCGCACCAAAATCAGACGTTGGAAGATTCTCCTCTTTGGCTGTGGAGGAATGACACCTGCGAAGAAAAGGCTAAAACACAGAAAAACGTTAGTCAAAGATATGGTGGGCTGTCAGGCGAATGCCCGATCCTGAAAGTACGAAGACTTCCTAGAAGGATATCAACCCACTGATAAAAAAGCAGAATATTGGATGAAAGTAGATAATAATGACATAAATAAATGACAAAAAATAAAGTGCATACCTGATATGCAGCACTGTTCTGCACAGTCACTGGCGTCGGTCTCTATGGTGCCGGCGTCGGTTAGGGAAGGTGCCAACGTCGGTTGAAGTGCCGTCGTCAATCGGGGTAGTGACCGGCGTCGGTAGGGGCAGGTTCTGGACAAGTCTGTAGAAGGCTTTGGGAGAGTCGGGACAGGGTCTGAGAGAGTCGGGATAGGGTCTGGGCAAGTTCTGAGAGAGTCAGGACAGGGTCTGGGCAAGTTCTGAGAGAGTCAGGACAGGGTCTGGGCAAGGTCTGGTCGGGTCTAAACAGAGTCTGGGGGTTTTAGTCTGGACAGAGGCAGGGATATAAACGAGAGATGCTGGGTCTGTGGTTTGAAGAATTGGGATGACAGAACTGATAAACAAAGAATAACCAAGAAGGAATAAATCAAATAGAATAAATACTTACCTGCCAGAAGACGCGATGAAAGCCATGGTTGAAGTTGTCTGCGCAGTGCTAGATTAAATGCAGATTGGTTGATGCCGAGAGTGTTGATCGCGAGAGTGTTGATGTCAGAGTTCGCAGGTTGGTTGAATGATTGCTCTGGTTTCGATTGATCAGTAAAAATGGTTGAATAGCGTTCGGGATGGTTGGCGGACGCTGATGAAGGCGAGGGACGGTTCGAGAGACGGTTCGTCAACCATTTCGGGAAACTGAATGATAACTGGTAACGGATAACGAGAAGGTGACCGACGTCGGTAGGATTGCCGACGTCGGCCGATAGGTGACCGACGTCGGTGACATCGGCCGGGTAAAGACTGTCATCGGCAGATGCATAATGGGGATAGAGTCTAGCTTTAGCTCTGTGCTCATTTTTACATGCTGCCAGGGTCAAGGTTGGTGAAACAAGTGATCGGCAAGGGTTCAATAGGCGAAGAAGAATAAGATGGGGAATGACCAGGGGAGTCGACGCGATTTTGGTGTCTACATTTGCCCCTTTTTGTCTTGTTGGTTGTTCTGGACGAACTGCAAGACAAAAACAAGAGTGATTGCCCCAGGTGAGGGATAAGGTTGATTTTGTCTTGTTGGTTGTTCGAATGAACTGCAAGACAAAAACAGGAAGCGGATTGCTCCGAGTGAGGGATAAGGTATTCCCCCTCAAAGCAGGAGTCGAGGGAAGGGAACCGGGAATCGGGTGCTGATTTGACAAAGAGTGGATGAAAAAGGGGTGAGGGTGAACGCTGCAAAAGTCGTGATTGCGCGCATACCACTGCACGAGATGGTCAGGCCAAAGTGTCGCAGATCAAGGGTCGAGGAGTGCCAAAATTGAAGTAACCGGGCCCCAGCATTTAGTCATCTGCTGATCGGGTGACTCAATCTAAGCTGAAGCTCCAAATGGGTTGTCACGTTCCAGGTATCCCAGGCTCAGGAAGTGCTCCTAGAAATATGAAAAAGTCACAAGTAGTGTGGATCAACCGGCTTGTGATCCTATACTTGTGAGGGTCTAAAAAGGTCTGCGTACAATTCTGCTAACCAGTCATGAGGTAGCATACATGCAAAAACAACCAAGGCAACAACGTCTTGGAAGTGGTCGAGGTCAGAGGAGATAGGCATGATCTCCAATGGTTGGTGGTTGATGGATGGATGAAAGGATGCGGCCGAGCTAACCCCAGAAGACCCCATGTCAACTGAGTGCTGCCTACATAGCCCGGTGATAGGGCCTCAGGCCAATGTAGTTCTCCTTAGAAGGGAGGAAGGGTCAAAGGGATGGAAATGGTCTTGGTCGAGGGCAAAGTTATGGTTAAAAGAAGGCAAGAAGGTTTGTCCATCAGAGAGACGAATAAACGAGAATGGTCGAGCTAACCCCAGAAGACAGTCATGTCATCTGAGTGCTGCCTACATAGCCCCTGTGAAAGGGCCTCAGACCAATGTAGTTTAGACAAAGGGTCCAAGTGGTAGACAGGTGGTTAAAATGGTTGATAGATTGGTCATGGTTATGATGAAATGACGAGGAAAAAAAAAGATGTTGCAGCCTTTTCCAAATGGTGTATTCTGCAACATTGGTTGAGGGGTTTTTCATCCCTAGCAATATTCCATATTCGTGATGGATGTATGCTAAAAATGAATTGAGGTCTATTTATGCTTCAGCAAGTATTGGTTTATGCAGAACATAAATTGCGGCAGGTCGATAGTTTCCATGTGTATTGGTGTCCATAGAAACTAGGGTGAATAGTTTAGGTCATGTTGATGGTCTGAAAAGAGAGAGTTGAGCTAAGTCGATTGACAAGTGATGAAGGTGAATGTGACCAAAGTGCAGAAGAAGAGATGAAAGGTGAATCGCTCTTTCATTGACAAGGACCAAAAAGATAGCATAGATAGGGGTTATGAGAACCAAGAGCCCCATTCATGCGTGACGTCGTTGACCATAGTTATGTTAGAGCGGTAATCGAATCACTTAGACACTAAAGTGAGCTCGAAGTCCCTTGAGCAGGTGATAGGAGGAGGAAAGAGGGTAACCTGTTTTAAGAGCAGAGATAACTATGCCCCTTTTTATAGGAGACCCTGAGACAACTACAAGTCAAGTCCATGACTTTTTTTTTTTTTTTAGGTGCAGACTGATCAATGTGGGAAGCCTACATAGAGATGTCATTTGCTTGGTGGTCAGGTTGTGAAGCTGATCAATGCGGGAAGCTTCTAAAATAATGCTGTTTATTGCCAGATTAGTCATAGCCATCCTTCGAGGGAGTGGTCTAGATTTTTGTTTAATATAAAGGCTTTTGAATAGCTGTCCTTCGAGGGAGCAGTCTATTTATTACAGCAATGATAGTACAGCTGTCCTTCGAGGGAGCAGTCTATTTTTTTGATTTTGATATTGATATAGTGACCATGGATATATTTTGACATCTTGATTTGTTTTTATAGAAGTTGAGTCATGGACAAGACTGTAGAAGTTTAAGGACTCCCTTTTATTAGGACAAAGCATCCATACATCATAAAAGGGTTATAGGAATTGTTAAGAGGAATAGGGTTGAAAGGAAGTAGGATTAAAGAGGACGAGGATTGCTCAAGGGACGAGCTCAAGTTAAGTGTCAAGTGGACGAATACTCGACTAGCAGTAGAACGGTCACAAATGCAACGCATTAAGAGGCTCAGGTTCTGGGCGTCCATCAAGAGAAGACAGATGGTAAGTCCCTGATCCATACTTGTGCGTGATAATAAAAGGTCCGAGCCAATTAGGAGCAAACTTGCCTCATTTGCCTCTTTCCAGATTGGTCAGGTGTTGATTGATGAGTGGATGTGAAGTTGGTTGATATGGTTGTTGATTGGTCGAGACAGGTTGAATGTTTTGATAAAAAGATTGGTAAATGTTTGGTTGAGATTTGGTCATTTGATGATTGGTCAATGGTAGGGCGAGGGTTGATTGGTTGGTATTTGGTCTTTGGTTGGGTCAAATGTTTGGTTGAGGTCAGGTTAAATGTTTGGTTGCTAGTCTGGTTGAGGTTAAGTTGAAAGAGTGATTGATATGTGGTCGAGACTGTGTTGAAAAATTGGTCAAAGTTTGGATGAAGGTTGAATTCCCCCAACGGCTAGGGAGAATGTTTGACGGATTAGTTAAGGTCGATTGAGGTTTAGTGGTCAGATGGACTGTGTTGATGTCGAATAAAGGGGTTAAAGGCAGCGAAGGGACCCTAGTCTGTTGTGGAGATCCCGATTTAGATGACGAGGTTGGAGAGGTATGGGTCGGTGTTGATAATTTGTCAAAGGGGGGGTCAAGAGGATCCTTGATAAGAAGGGAATCCTTTTTCCGGTGGTGACGAATGACAGCTTTAAGAGTGCAACAACGCTCGGTGTCATGTCCCGGAGTGTGATGATAATGACAGAATTTAGAGTTGTCGAACCAAGATGGCCTTGATCCGAGAGTTGATGAGTGGGGTGGTGTTGAAGGTTTGTTGATAATGTGGTCGAGAAGAGAGGTGTCATTCCCCAGACATTGGTGAACGACGACCTTGAGGGCATGACAATGCTCCGTGTCGTGCCCAGGTGTGCGATGATATGCACAAATGCAAGTGTCATCGAACCATGGTGGTTTTGGTCTGAGAGAGTGATATGGTCTAAGAGGCGGGAGATTGAGACGAGAGGACTGCAACAATTGCCGTAAGAGCAAGGCATATGAACCTGCTAAAGGGTCTGGATGTTTTATTGTAGTGGGAGTTAATGACATTAGTTTGGGAGGCGTAAGAGGCATTGGTCGATGGTTTGAAGGAGGTATAAGTCTGACGGGTTGATAGAATAATGGAGGTGACTTACCTCTGTGAAGTATGGGAGTGGGAAGCACTCCGAGTAAAGTAGACGGATGTGGGCCCAAGATTGAAGGTAATGACGAAGATAGGGGAGGAGGCCTCCGGTGTGGTTTAGTAGCCTTCTTTGGTTTGGGTTGAGGGCCACCTTTATGCGAGGCGAGATTAGATGTGGGGCGAACACCAAGAGGTTTAATCTCTTTGGGCATGATGGACGCCTGCGCAGGTTTGGATTTAGATGTGGACGGTTTTTCTCTCGATGGAGAAGAGATTGAAGGTGTGGGCTCTTTAAGTGGAAAGAGCTCTGGAGTAGTCATGGCTTCTGTGTGTGGTTGGGGAGTCAAAAAGGTGTGATCATCTATAAATGATGAAGGCGAGGCAGCTGGTATTGATGTGGTCAAAGCGTCCTCCAATATGGGAGAAGTCGATGGAGGACAAGTGGGAGAAGAAAGTTCTTCGCCATGTGGAGGAGGTATAGGGGAAGAAAGGTCTTCCACCTGTGAAAGAGGTTGGTCAGGGATAAGAGAAAAGATAGTGTCGATCGTGTGTATATCATGGTCTTGAGGGTCATTGATCATGGTTTGGACGTTGTCTTGAGTATGCGGGTGATTAGAAAGGGGTTGCTTGAAAATGTCAAGGTTTTGGTTGGGTGGTGCGTTCGGGTTATCCAAGATGAGATCCCCCTTGTCTAGCATGTCCTGGATGATGTTTTTGAAAGTTTAACAGTGATCCGTGTCATGGCCTTTGACACGGTGATAGTCGCAAAAGTGGTTTTCCCTGTACCATGCAGGGATAGGTGTTGAGGGGTCGAATTGATGTGGTCAGATTGGAGGGAGATTGAGGACCCCCTGCTTGACGAGTTTATCCAAGACAGAGGCATATGACTCCCCAATTGGAGTGAATTGACGCTGTAAGGATTGACGTTGAAAATGTTTATTGATGTAGTCTAATGTTGAAGATGATGAGCGGTTGGTTATTGTTGAAGATGATGGTCTAAAGATGACAGTGTTTGCCGACCCCTTGGATTGAGAGTGGGCAGAAGAAGGTCTGGAAGAAGAATGGTCATTGGTTCTTGTGTTAGTGTTACACAATTTGACCTTATCTTCTTCAATGGCGTGGAGTTCAAGCTTTCGGGCAATGGTGAAGGCCTCGTCGAAAGTGTGGAATGTTTAAACCCGCAAGGTGGACGAGATGTGACCGACACATGCTCGGGAAAAGATCTCAATGAGCTCGGGTTGAGGCAAGGAGAAGGAGAGCTGATTAATCAAGCTTCTCCAATGGGCGACAAAATTGGCTATTGATTCATCGTCAATTTGCCTAATTGAGTAAAGGTCTGTGATTGAGACTTGTTTAGTGATATTGATAGAAAAATGGTCAACGAATAGTTGGGCGAGTTGAATGAATGAAAAGATATAATGTCTGGCAAGAGAACTATACCAGTCAAGGGCAGGGCCAGAAAGTGACATAGGAAATGTGCGTAGAAGTAACGCATCATCGTGGGCAATAAGATAACAGGCATGTCTAAATGCCCGTAAATGTTGTTGTGGGTCTTCCTTGCTCTGAAAGCGAGTAAATTTAGGAAGCTCCCAATGGTTGGGGTATGGTCAGATAGGGACAGAAGGGTGGATGGGCTCGTTGTAAATCTGGTCATATGAAGAGACATTACTTGAACTGGAGATAGAAGCTTCGAGACTGGACATTTTATCCATCAGTATCTTGATAAGATCTGCTGACGGATTGGCGGGTTGAGCGCCCCCTAAGTTGTAAGGCGCTTGGAAGAGGCTAGAGGAGGCGTGCGACATAGTCGGTTGTACAATGTACGGATGACTAGTCGCAGGGGCAGAAGTAGAGGTTAAGGGTGGTTGCATTATGAAGGTCGAAGGCATAGGCTGACTAGATACCGCCAAAGGAGGTTGTGTGACGGCATTGACAAAGGGCGAGGTAGGCACTCCTGCATATATGGGTGCAAGAGTGTGTGGGGTCGAGACAATCAAGTTCTGGTATAATGTAGAACTTGGTTGAATTGCAGGTGGTTGAGGGGGTAACGAAACCCCGATGGAGGTTGGTCTAAAAATAGATGAGGAGGCCGAACTTTGCGTATAGGCCATGGTCAGGTTAATGGTTGAGGCGAAAGGTTGAGTTGTAAAAGGTTGGGTGGTGAACGGTGTTGATGTCATCGCCATGTCGCCCGAAAGGTCCCGCATTGAGTTTCTTGCGAGATAGTTTTGGAGGGCTGCGGTATTGAGGTCCAAGAATCTTGCGAAATCTTGGTCCCCTTCTGGGATGATAGGCGTCTGGGTTGGAGATAGTCTGGTAGGAATTCTTTCGGTCTCCGAGTAGAACTCCATTATATGATTGTTTATAGACGGGGTAGGCGAAAGCGATTGATGGCTAGCGTGGTCAAGAAGAGCCTTGGTTTGACTATGAGTCAGAACCATTCAAGACAAGAAAGAACATCCTCACAAGCTCAAACAAGCAGATAAGAACTAAAAAAAGATGAAGACACAAGCAGATCCTAAAACCTTAAGAGTAAATTTTTAGGATTATAGTGGCTTATGCCTTAGAATGTGTGTAGAGGAAGATTGGTTTTGTGAGTCGGGTCCTAGAAGAAGCAGTCTATGGATGGTTTTGGGTTTTGTTATGGTGCTCAAAGATCTGTGTTAGGTTCGGTACGTGGCCTGGTGTTAAGGAGCAAGCTCCCCTCACTTCACGATTCCAGTGGTTAGCTGGTTTCGCTTAGCCAAAATATACCTCGCCTAGAGTTTATCCTCTGCCAGAGAACGGAGTGGGCTTCCCCCTTGGTGATGAAATCCAAGTAGGGTCACCGGGATGGGTAAGGTATCCGCTGGGGGATGAAATCCCAGTTGGGCCTTGTCTCAGGTAAGTTAAAATGTTTGTTTTATGCATGTGGTCTGGTCGTGTAACATCAAGTGATCTAGATTAATTCAATATGTGTTTTAATTACTATGTGTGGTCTAAAAGATGCAGGCAATCAGACATGAATGCAAAGTGTTTTAATGCCCAAGTCAAAATGTTTGTTCGTATGAAGACGAATGGAGAAAGAGTCGAAGAATATGAGTTTTAGCTAGTCTAGAAGTGCAAGAAAGAAAGAAATGTTCGTTTTAGTCCTGC
>JARHVA010011617.1:0-40749 GCA_037957365.1 Torreya grandis | reverse complement strand
GACCTCATAGGTAAAACTATCAACCCTATCATTAAAAACTTCACTTTTCATGCTTTTACAATCCTATTCACAACCATTTCATGCCTTTGGTAGTATTAAAATGATGATTTGTTAGCTTTATTAGCATTATTTAAGGTAATGTCTTGGGAAATATTTCCATTTCCTTCAATATTAAATCTAGTAGCTCAAAGGGGTATGTCATATTGTTTCAAGAGGGTACATGGTATTTCAAGTCAAGTTATTTCAATTGGTCACTTGGTTTGAATCTTTTTAGTTGTATTTGATGAAATTAAGGTATTTTAGCAAAATTTAAGGTTTTTTGAGAAACCTAAGTTTGAATTGTGATTGATCTAAGACTTATCAAGTTGAATTTATTTTATGTATAATTGAATCATATGTGGAATAGGTCACATGAAGTCAAAGGAGGTCTGGGACTATTATAGTTACTCTACATGAGATCATCTCTTTTACAATAGTTTTCTTTACACTTGGAGATGATTTTGAGAGGATTATAAGATTTTAAAGATTAAATATACATACCATTAAAATTTTAAAGGCTTTAAAAGGATTTTTAAATGTAATAATGTCATAATTAAGTTATAGAAATGGTCTATATTTGAAAATAGATCATTTTTTTCTCAAAAAGGATAGTTTTATGGGTTTGTACGAGCTTGAGAAGTCTAATTCTATGTGAATATGCCTTCAAGGTGTTTTAATGTCTTATTCAAGTCATATCCATGAGTTTATATCTCTATTAGGTCATAAAAGTGTAAAACTTGCTTTTTCTCCTTCGTTGTCCTCTTCATAAGCTCACAAGGGTAGTTTTCAAGTGCTCGGTACAGACATAGGAGAGAGAGTTGGGTCTTGAAATTTTTCCTAGATGATGAGGTCCTAGTAATATTAATATTCATTATATTATTATTTATATTCATCCCCTCTCCTTTATAAATAATTCTTAAGACCCCAAAGTGGTCTAAAATTGACTAAAAACCCACAGGCTTATTTTCTTCTTGGAATGGTAGTTTAAAATAGTTTTAATTCATTAGGACAATTGAATGGGATTTATAAGGTATATTCAATCATATAAAAATAATATCCAAAACCGTTTGGCATGTGTGAGCCTAATTTGTTAAGTAAACTCTATTTTTGCATATTTTACAAGGTGACTACCATAATTTCTTTGTGTTATATGATCTTAAATAGTAAAATAAGATTGAGAAAGGTTGTATATCATATTTAACTTCCTAAATCAGATGTTTATTCATTCTCAACAACATCCACAAGCTCTTAGCATGAAGATAGAGGCATACTTTCTAGTGTACTAATCACCATAAGCAAATAAGTTGTGTGAAGAAATGAGGTCTTGAGCTGATGGTAGGTTGTTTTTATGACATGTTTGATCCCTTTCAAGTGAATATCAAATCACTTAGAAAATTATTAGGATTAAAATATTAAAAAGGAGTCATGTTCTTGTGACTCACCAAAGGGTTGTGTTCATGCCTAATAGGCATATAGGTGAACTAAAGTAATGATTTTGCATTATATGGTGTTTTATGATGCTCCCAATGTTAAAAATTAAGATATGGGAATAGATAATATTGGTATTCAATAGATGGTTTAAAATTCATGGGAAAAGGGCCTAAATTACAAATGAACTCTTACAGTCCTGTTTATGACACTTAGGTTGGTTTCCAAGCCTGGAGATGGAGATTACAAAGTGTACATGGAAGGTATAAGAGATTGTAAGCCATTTAAATCACTCATTTAAAATGTAAAAAAGTGTTAAATGATTAATGGTGTCTTAGGACAAGAACAAATAACCAAGGGTTGGAAACCATGATTAGGTCTTAGCCTCAATGGGCCTATTACAAAGTGAAGTCAAGATTTGAATTCAATTAACCTAAGATGAAATAAGAATTTTCAAAGTGGTGATCTACCTCTTCATTTGTATTCACCATCATTATATGGAACTCTCAAATACTTAAGATCATTTAATACATCTCTAAGATTGAAATATCTATTTAAGGCTAGGTTACTTTAAGCCTGTAATCACACTAGCCTATGTACAAGGATAAGAAGGCAAAGGTTTTTTGGTCTCATGAAATTCAAATGGAATTTGTAAATTTTGAACATAGAATTTTCAAAAGCTTCATCAATCTCATTCCCATAGTCTAATTGGGAAGATCATTTCTCAACCACCATGCTCAAACTCTTCTCAAGTGACTACCTACATCCATGCCTTCATAGACATAATAGATAAGGAGTTGTTTTAAAGAGGAGATGTCTTCGGAGAAACATTCATAAATTTGTTAAATATCAATTCAAACTTTATAAAGGTGTCTTAGGTCAAAAATCAAACTTCAAAGTAACTTTTGAGGCTTAAATCACTCCTTGGACTTATACATACAAGGATTAATACTCAAGAGGAGATTAAAACTTCTAAATTTGAATTAAAGGCACCAAATCACGTACCTACAGCCCTACTCTTATAGCTAAGGAAGTTTGAGAGCATATTAAATATTAAGACAAGGTAATTAGTTTGTTTTAAGAGCCCAACTTAGGGTTCAAGAACACAAAGTGTGCCATATCAACCAACCTAAAGAGATCATGGAAACCATGGAAGAACTCAGGTATAGAGGGATAGATTTGAGAAATAAATAACATTGAAAATTCCCTTATTCAAAGAAATTAAGTTATTTTTATGTTGTTTAAGGTAATATGTTATTTGTTGTTTCCACATTATTCAAACCTCCTTATGGTATGATTCTTCTTCAAGCTAGTTATGAATATGAAAGGTCAATGAGGGTCTTAATATCATTTTAGTCTCTTAGAACTAATCTCCCATCCCTCTTCAGTCTATACATAGGGATAAATCACCACCTATAGTAGTTAAGGATAATAGGGTTGTCTAAAGACAGTATCATATTGGATAATAGAGATAAGTGGTTTTATTTAAGAGTCTAAAGAGATCAGATAAGATCATATTCTAAAGGATATGTAGTGATCTTATGGTAGGTGGAGTAACTCTCTTCCTACATGCCTAAAAGGACAAAATGGCCATCTATAGCCATATGTCTAAGGATAGTCAGAGAACCTTATATGCAATGTGAGATTTTTGAATATCTCCAAGAATATGATCTTAGATGTTAGATGGATATGATAGAGTGGTTTGAATTGACAATCAAAACAAGGGATTTTTACAAGTGAATTAATTAAAAGATACTTGTCCTTAGTCCATACAAGTACAATGATGACCTACAGCCATATATTGAAAGACATAGTTAGGGTTTAATGCATGGTGAACTTATGACAGTCAAGAGGGTGCAAAGTGATGCTTATGTCATGGATAAATTGAGAATAAGCATGAATTAATGGATTAATAGATCAAATTAGGTTATTATATCACTTACATGGAATATCCCACCTCTCTCTCAGTACAATCACCACATACAACCATCTTTTAGGGACCTAATAAGAAATCTATGGACAATGGATGCTAAGAGTACAAAGGTAAGGTTGAGGATTTATTTAAGAGTTAATTCATTAGATTTTTTATGAGTTTTATATAATATATTTAAGTATATTTCAAGGAATAATATATCTTTTGGATGCTATAGTCAACCATGTACACCTACAGTCAAGCAAATGAACACTCAGTCAACCAACCTATGCCAAACATGAGGATGTGTGTGAAGGAAAGGAGATTAGAGGTTTACTGTCTCTTCCCAAGATAATAATAGGTTTTAAGGTCATATCATAGACTTTTATTAAGGTATTATTCCATCTAAATATCCACCTATAGCTAAGGAATGGTGCTTATTCACCTACAGTCAACCAATGTCCTATAGGTAGTCTTCATGAAAGAATGAGAGTATGGAACAGGAGTTAGTATGTAATGGTAATGAGTGTTAAGGTTAAGATCATGAAATATTTTATTATTGAGTATGGAATTAATTTCCATTGAGATAAGTTCCTTTGGATATCTTAAACATAGTGATGCATACATAGTCAACAAAATATAGCCTATTACAAACCTACAAGCCTACCCTTTAACAAGATGAAGATGGTGTACTTTTAATTATTATGTTTAATACCTAATAGTTTAAAATATTTATGTATATCATGATGAATATATTTCATCAATTTTTGGTTAGGATGAAGAGAAAAAATCATTCATAGAGCTCTAAGGTCAATAACGCATAAGTTGTTACAAACCCTCAGTGGTGAAATGTAATGTTCCAGACTTGTTTAAGAGGTCAGTATTGGTAGATTCATTATGATTAATTTTATGAAATATATAAAACATGGATTAGAGATTCATTTTAATTTAAGGTAAGTTTTGATATTTTAGGACCTAGGATGTCCTTTCTCGGCCTTAACACACACAAGCCTACAACTAATCATGAGGGAGATTAGAATTTTGAGGCTTTTATAGGAATAATCATACCTTGAGAATTGGTAAAAAGGTTTATAATGAGTGTAAAAATTCATTAATTTCCATTTAAAATTCATATAATTAGTAGATATACCCAATATTTTATCTTAGACCTTTCCCACTCCATTGGGAAGGGGCAATCTTAAAACCAAGGGGTCCATTTGATCTCAAAAGCACAAAAAAAGTATGAAAGACCTCATGAAGGGACCTTTAAGGAAATTAAAATACATGAAAAATTTATCCATATACTTTCATGAGGCACAAAACTTTAGTCTTCAATCCAAGTGCCCTTGAGGGCTAGCAAAGAGATGAAAGATCTAAACCCCAAGACCCCTGACCAGCATACCAAATGCATATAGAGGAGTGATGATCACTAATAAAGCATTTTGAATCATAGGGAGATTTTTTTATAAGTTTTTGAACCTCTCCAATTAGTGATATTAATTTTTTAGGCCTAAAACTCAAATTTGACCTCTCTCAAGTTTAAGGAAGCTAAACATACCACCCAAAGAGAAACTTCACATACTTGTACCATATCTAACACTTTACATGGGAATATGATCCATTTGGTATAGGTAATGGGGAAATTAAATAATTTTTTCCAATTTTAAGGAGGTCAATTGATACTTTTTTCTTTATGAACAATCGTTAAGACCCCATACAGGTCTTAAACCCTCCCAAACCCCTAATAATGACCAGTCAAAGAAAACAGACCTCAAAAGCACATCTAATTAAATTTTTCTCTCTTAAAACCTATTGAATATTTTTTAATACTCCAATTATGTTAAACACATGTACTTTTATGTTGATGTCACCTATATGGACCATAATAAATGCCTTATTTTGCATGATTTTTGGTGTTTTGTAGGTGTTCTAAGCAAAAAAAGGATTTAAAATCATTACATGATATAATTTGGTATGTTTCATAACTATTAAAGCATAAAAAATTTCACAATAGATTTTATAGGTAGTCAAAATAGACCCATTTTCCAAGGCAATCTTAAACAAGCTCAAAATGAGACAAGGTGACAAGGTGATTTCTTGGTTTACATACTTCCATAGGGTATTAGGACCCTAAAATTAGAATGTAGGTTTTTGATATCCTATATAAAGTGAATCATACTATTTTGGGTGATTTTACATGTGTCAGATCTCTTTGGAGCAAAATTTCTACTTTCTAGGCCTAATTAGGCCTAATTGGAGAGGAAAATGAAGGAAAAAAGATACTTCCACTTTGAGTTGTATCATTAAATTGTGTGTGGCATTGTAAGGTAATAGAGGGTACTAAAACATGTTTTCAATTTTCCAAATTTATTTTTAAAATCTTCTAGACAAGGATCTTTACATGTTTTTAGGGTTATAAGGAATGAGTGAAAAGGCATGCTATAGGAGCAAAATTGCATCTTTTGAACTACTTGATGGCTAAAAATTCCTTATTTTATGTCTGATGTCATGTTTATAATCCATACATGGTGTAATTTTTCTTGGAACATTACAAAAAACCAATTTTCTCTCTCCTATGCCACTGTTGCATACGGAAGAATCAAGTCTTCAAAGAACTAAAATGATGCATATAAACATTTCAAAGGAATTTATAAATGTGTATTTCTCCATCCCACACTTAATCAATTTGGAAGAAGTCATTAAGTGGTTGTAAGAATGTCTTAAATGTTTAAAAGGTCTCTAGGACTCCTAATCACACTTTCCTATCAATTTCTAAGATGTTGAAAAGGTCAAACAAGCATCAAAGACCTCCTAATAGACCAATAAAGGTGGAAAAAACTCATCAATGGTTTAGTTAAGGTTTCAAATAAATACTTGATCAAGTCATGATGACCTAATTTTATGGATCAAGACCTATTTTCAAGGAAGACTCTTCTTCACAAAGAATGTAGGGTGTGCAAGAAAAGATCTAGGAGGTTGCATGGGTCAAAGACCATAAATCAATTCCCAAGGACACTTTCAAGATTCCAATAAAGTATCATTTCAACCTTACACAATTTTCCAAAGGTGGACAAGATATATTCAAGGAAATACTATGTAGAAATTAGAAAAGGACTAAGTAAATGATATTTCCTAGTTTTTTGGTTTTTCTTTCTCTCTCCCTCTCTCTCCTCTTTCTTAATTTTGTATACATAAGCCTATGTTTGGCATTTGAAAAAATCCTTAATCTTAGTTTTTTCAAGGCCATGCTCATAAGAAAACTTGTACTTGCCTATTTTGAATGAATAAGACTAAATTCATGCCTCCTCAAAGCTTGTGTTTAGTGTATGTTAATGGTTAATTGATGAATGACAGTGATAGTACATGTTTCCTCCAATCTTGTCCTTTCATATTTACCTATTTGTAGGTGTTAATTCATCCTTATAGTTTCATAATATTCTTAAATCACCTTCTATGTATGGAAAGTGTTTTCTTTCCTTAGTGTCTTTAAGAGATCTATTGATTAGATTCATTATATCATGTATTAATCCAAGTGTCTATGTGAAATATTGATGTTTGGAAACTCTCATTTGAGAAGTGAAATCAGGTCCATGTTCTTATTCATCCTTATTAGTGCATATTAGACAAGTGGAGTTCACATTTTAGTGTATCACCTTAGTTAGATAGGCTTTCCTTTCAGTTTACCTTCTTCTCTTTTCCCTTACAAGCTGGTAGTGTAGATTAGAGATCCTAACTAATACATCAAGGGGAGATAGCCCTTAAAATATAGAGATTAAATCCATTTATTATGCCACCCACAACCTAAGATTGTCTCCATGTTACTTAAGATTGTGAAGGCCTAAAATTACCTTCATAAGGGTGCAAGTCTAGTAGTTAACAATTTTTGGCACACTCAATGGGATAGATTGGTGTTGGTCTTAGTGAAATTATAGTTGAAGCATCTTTATTTATGAATTATTTAGTGACTCCAAGATTAATCAGCTACTTCTAATAGTCCAAGCATAGTTTCCAAGTAAGTGTATCTTCATTGCATTATATTGATGTTGTTTTTATGGCTATGTATAAGTAAAATTTATATGGTATACTTCCTTATTAGCCTTATAATGAGTTATACTAGCCTATTCATGATCCATATGAACCATATCATGATCCATATGAACATTTTTATGATCTTAATTAGCCTTATCAAGAGTATTATTAGTCCTATGATCAGTCTTGTTAAGATTATGGTGGGAATCAGCTTTATAGTGACCCTCATCAGCCTCACTATGACCCATATTATACATCTCAGTAGCCTTATCAACACTTGAAGTAGTCATACTCATCTCCTCCCACTCCATTTACAATTCCAAATCATGTTTCCCCTACCATGTCATTATTAGCATTTTGGCCAATTATGCTACAATTTAAAGGGGGATGAGAGTATAAGATAGAGAGTTGGATGTGATAAATTTTCACCTTATATAAAAGATAAGGAAGATAGTGAAAACAAGTGGATAGTAGTTGGAGAGTTGAGTTAGTATGTCATGACTTATGAATTACATGAAATGAAAACCATGATCCAATAGTGGATAGGTAGGTTAGTGATATGGGAGAATCAAGAGATATAACCCAAACCACCTCAACCATCTCTTCCTACCCCTAATAAACCTTTTTGTGTTCCAATTTATTTTCTATCTACACCTACCTTTCCTTAATAGAACAAGCTTATACCATCTTGGAGTCCTTTTTCTATGATTCTTGGTTATGTCATGCCAAGAATTATGGATGAATCTCCTCCCATCACTCTTCAACAACCCTCTTATTTACTATATCATCCCTCTTGTGCTCCTTTTCCTCATGAAGTCATTGACCATTCTTCGATGGGACTTCCAAGGGAGATAATTCAACCTCCAAGTGAACCTACTAGTTTCAAAGTCCTACCTTGGAACCAAGCAACTAAGTCTTGGGAGAAATAAGAGGAGGTGATTATTATAGAGTTTGAGCCTAAATAATACATTATACATATTCAAGCCCCATTTCTCATTCCTCAAGAACCTAAGGTTATTCCATCTTTAGATGATTGTCCAAGAAGAATTTCAAGACAAGATGGAGGTCCTAGTTGAGAAGGCTAGAAATGAAGTGGCAGCTAAGATAGAAACTCAAGAATATTATAAGAATATTGAAGTGGTTGATAAGGATGAAACATTCATAGGACAACTTAAATTACTCCCTCTCTAATCATTCCTATAGGATTCCACCATCCCTGATAAAACTCATGAGAATATTCATTACCTTCTTACTATATCCCTTCTTTAAGAGGAGCTTTTTATATGAAGGATACAGAAGGAGGCTGCAATTTCAAGTTAAATTCTTAGAGAGTGTGAAGAGGATGATTAAAGTGTGTATGAGGAAGATATTTTCATTAATACTTCACTTGGGGTACAATTTGAAAACTAGGTTGTAGTTGAACTTGAAGAAGACATCTTAGTTGGACAGTGGAAGATCTTAGACATAGGTGAAATAGCTCTAAATGAACAAGATTGTGAGATTGAGGAAATGGTACAAGCTGAAGTCATAAATGGATATCAAATAGTTTTAAAGGAGAAACAAATTGACCTTGATCAGCTTTACTCCCAATCACATCATGATTATATGTTTGACATTCTTATCATCCCTATAACTCCACTTAAGAAAGATGAAGATGCCATTCAAACTAATCTCAATCAAGTTGATAAAATTAAGGAATAAAAAAATGATTGGTAGTTGTATATTAAGTACATACAAGAGATGGATGGCCTTTGTAGGGATACATATCTTGATACATCTCTTATTGAGCATGCTTATGAGGAGTTAAATCAAGACACACCTAATAAAGATCATGATGCGTCTTGGGTTAACTATTCAAAGCTCTTTAAATAGCTTGATAAACTTGTAGTAGATGGTGAGAAGAATGAGGTCACTCAATATGCCATAAGGACTCAAGGACAATGCCTAGATGAGGTATCACTTGATGTGGTTGTAGTTGACAAGAAGTATAAGTAAAATCATAAAGTATAAAATGAATGCCTTCATAGGTGATTGGTTTGTTGTTGATTATTCACTTAAGGAGATTTTAAGAGAGTTTTTAGGAAGTAAGAGTGGCCCTTCAAACATCATATTCAATAAGCACCATGATTTACAACTTGTACCATCTCTTAGAGGAAGTAAGTTCATGAATTTCCCTTTTAATCTAGGTGGATCATCCTTTATTTTGGTTAGTTAGTTTTAGTAGCTTCTTAGTTTCCTTCCATAAGTGTTTATTACACATTAGATGTCTTGTTAGGACTAGTTTTTTTCTTTTGTTTTTGGTCTTGTTCTCTTGTTGTGTGTGTTATTTCAAGAGTTCATGTTTCACCTTATCTTGGTCAATATTTGTTATCAATTTTCAAGGTCTGATTATGAGTTTTCAAAGTGTGTGAGTGAGACTTTAAGTCTAAAAAGATTTGAAAATTTAATGGTTATTAAGCATAGTAGGCATGCTTCCCAGCTGAGTCACCAAAATGTTGACAATTTTGACATCAAAGGTCAAACTGTCACCCCTATCATTTGAGACTTCACTTGTCAAGCTTCTACAATCCTATTCATAGCCTTGTCATGCCTTTAGTAGTCTTCAAATGATGATTTGTTAGATTTTTTAGCATTATTTAAGGTGATATCTTGGGTAACCTTTCCAATGCCTTAAAGATTCAATCTAGTATCTCATAAGGGTATGTCATAATGTTTCAAGAGGGTACATGGTCTATTAGGTCAAATTATTTCACTTGGTCACTTGGTTAGAAGCCTATTAGTCTTGTTTGATGAAATTAAGGTATTTTAGCAATGTTTAATTTTTTTAGAGAAATCTAGGTTTGCATTGTGACCAATCTAAGCCTTATCAAAGTGAATTTATTTCATAGATCATTGAATCATATGCAGAAGAGGTCATTTGAATTCATAGGAGGTATAAAAATATTATAGTTACTCTACATGAGATCATCTTGTTTACACTAGATTTATTTGCACTTAGATATGATTTTAAGGGGCTTATAAGATTTTCAAGATGAAATATAGATACCATTAAACTTTTCAAGAATTTAAAAGGAGTTTTAAATGTACTAATGTTAGAATAAAGTTAGAACAAAGGTCTATATGTGAAAATAACTTAGTTTTCACTCAAAAAGGATAGTTTTATGGACTTGTACGGGCTTAAGGAGTCCACTTCCATGTTAATATGACTTCAAGGTATATTTAGGTATTACATGTAGACACCTAAATCTGGCCACCAATAACTTTCTACCAAGCTTTTGACCAATTTTCACCCAAATGCACAATTTGGCCTAAAAACACTAAAACACATTAAATAAGTCAAAATTGATATATTCAAGTGCCAATTTTGGGTAGGGTATCACTAAATGGGATAATGAATTTTATGGGCTAGCTAACTTTGATCATATCATTTCAAGTCAAAATGCCAATTTTGCACCTAGGTGCTCTGGATTGCTCTTTTTTGTCAAAACTCTTGCATGAGAAATGTGCCTTTGTTATTTTGTGTTAACAACATCCTAAATGGGATAATGGATACAGTTCATATAACATCAACTTATAATTCTAATCTAGTCAAATTTTATACCAATAACAAGATATTTTGATCAATTTGAGTAATTTATGCATAAAGTGTTTAATCATGCTTAGAGCTAATTAATCCAAATTAAGGTCTTAAGTTAATTTTCCATGAAACTAGTTGAATACTTGTTTTTAGAAATGAATTTTTAATATTTGCATCATCAAAGTGACATCATTTCTTGGGAAGACATCCCTAGGCCATAAATGCATAAAATATTAGGATTAACCACTCCCATGCCTCATCAAATCTCTTCCATGCCTATTCAATGCCCCCATATCCTAAATATTGATGAGCTTATTTATGAATTTTAATTACATAATTGGATTAATCCCTAGCCACACATCTCAATCTTGAGATGGACAGTTCAGGTTGATTCTAGCCATTTTCCAAAATCTATAAATAAGAGGCCTTGCCACATGAAAAAAAAGCTTAAATTGTGCAAAGTTACCATGCCCAAATGTATTTAAAAGCTTCATAAAATTAATGTTATAATTCCAAAATATTGATCCAAGCCAAGCCAAAGCCACACAAGGTGCCAAGGAGAGATAGAGGTAGCCAAGCTTCCATTGATGCAAACTTCTTGAGCACAAACCAAGTAAGCCACTACAACAAGCACTTTGGAGCATCTAAGAAAGGTAAAAGAAGTTTTATTTTGCATTTTAGTTGTGTTTTATATTCATGTTTTGTTAACTAAGCTCACCCTAGTAACTAGGCCTAGAGATGTTATGCTAGTGTGTTTATTTCATTTTTGTTTTCATTTTGGAACTAGTACAATACTAACCATCCTCTCTTAAGTCGAATTCCTAGTTCACATAATGGTGCACCCAATGGGACATTTCTCCACAAATTTGGTTAAAAATCCTCTACAAGAAACCTACTAATCCTTTCTATACAAGATCTTGGAGTGGGAGGTTCACAAGATTGAAAATTTTAAGTTAAATTTCTCTTTTCCTAACTATGTTTTTGTTCCTAAAACCTTGGTTTTGCTCTCTGTAATGATATCACTATTATGTAATTATGATTTTGTGTGAAAAAAAATTATTCACTAAATAGTGATTTTGTGGAATTTAAATATTATTTCATCATCTATAACAATGATATCATAGTCTGGTGTAGCGATATCATTCTTATAGGCAGTGATTTCATCATTTTGAGAGGCAATTTTATTTCTCTGGGTAGTGATTTTACAAAACTATGATATCATCATTCCATGTAGTGATTTCATAATAGATCATATTTTTTATGTTTTTATATTTGATAAATAGTGATATTGTCTTGAGAAATGATATTATCATCCAGAGAAGCAATATCATCCTTATAAGCAACGATATTGTTCTTTTGGGCAATGATATCACTCTTTTGGGAAATGGTTTTGTAATTTTGGGTAGCAATTTTGCATAACAATGATATTGCATTTTTTTATGTTTTTTAATTTGACAGTAGTGATTTTTGCATGAAACAATGATATTAACTAGGTAATTTTGATTTTGTAATAGAGATCTCAAATGTCAAAGTTGTTCCTTCTATTTGTAAATTAGAGTTAAAAGATACTTTAACATTTTTTTTTGTAGGATCAAGCTTGGGAATTTGATAAAACATGTTTTAGACCATATTTTGCATGCTTTTATAATGAATGAAGAACTTTGTTTTAGTGCCAAATGTAACATTTAGGTGCTTAAGATAAATCTTTGATAGTTAGACTTTCAAAGTTACAACTTAAGACCAAGTGGTCAAAATAACACCACCTCATCTTTTATTCAGGGCTTAAAATTGAAGACACTTGTCAATTTTTGTTTTCAATGGCTATTTAGTTAGAACTTGAATGGAAAAAATAAGGTTTTTTCATGTATGCTCTTCCATTTGTCCCCTTTAGGGAACCCTTGGAATCAAAAGTGCCATCCTTGTTGCAAACATGCCTAGTCCAAGGCATAGAAAGAATGTCATCTAAAGCACTCCCCAAAAACTCATCATAGTCTAGGTGATCTTGAAAATGACCCTAAAGTCTTTCTTTTTATATCTTTTATTTCATTGCATCTTGGCTTATGAAGGGAACTTAATTACCTCCCATGAGTTATTTAGGGAAGCTTTGACCTGAGGTTTAATCTCCTAGTACTAACTTCATCTACTCCCACTAGGATCAAAGGTTTGAGTGGTTGAACCATCTTCTAGTGATGGATTTTTACATGGGATGTATCTACACTTTGGACATCGCACTACACTAAGTGAATAATAGGCTGTAGTGGTTGAAAAAAAGTCAATACCTTTTTTCAACAAGCCAAATGTCGTAGACACCTAATTACAACTTTTATTTTGCATTGTGATGAGAAATTCATTGTGTAATTGATTCCCCTAGAAATGTTTGAAACCTCGTAAATCATTATACAAATCCCCACTTGCCATGGAAGTGTTGTTGGTGCAAGGTGCACCTCAAGGTCCATGTCATAGTACTATCATTTGAGAGAAGGGGGGTGTAAAAACCCTACTATATAGTGCACATTTTACTTTTTAGATGAACACTAAAAGCCTTTCAAATGATGTATATTGATGGATTCCAACAATACCAAGCAACCTTGTCAATTTAGGACCTAAGGGAGATTAACTAGTTGGTTTTGTCCTAGATTAAAGTCTTGAATGGAGTCAAAACTTGGTGTGAATAAACAATACAGACCAAAAATATAGTCTTCATTTTCCTTTGAACAAAGAGGTGTTATGCAGCCCATGTGAATCATCAATTTTATTTGTTCAAAGTTCATCAAAACTTGGGGTCATATCATCCACTTTGGTGTAGTTATGCTACCCAATTAAGTCTAGACCTTTACCAAAGTTTGTTTAAAGTCCTTCATTTATAATTCACATATGAATTTGAACCTTTCTAAGTTCTAAAGGTTGACGTGTCAATTGGGTTCACCATTTGCATGTTAAACTTGTTTTAACTTAGGTTCAAATTTCCATTTGAATTGAAGGCCATTTTAGACTCATAATCCCTCTCACCATTTGATAGACTTAAGTCACCATGTGTTAAATGCTTGCACTTTGAGTCTATGCACCAAGCATTTTTGTATTGCTATCCTATTTCCATTTGAGATTATTTGAAGGATACCTTTTTTGCCTTAAAAATAATTTCAAAACTTTGGAGGTATGTATGTCATTTGAGTCGAGAAAGGTAGTGTTATGCTATCAAAGTTTTTAGAAACTATCTTTGCCTTAGAGAGTTTTTGAAACAAACATTTTTGTCACATATTTTGGGTAGTCTAGCATTGTTATGCTACCCAAATCATGTCAAGCCTTTGTTTTATAGACCCTCTTGCATAGAGTTTAATTTGTGCACATTTTTCAAACCAATCTGAGTATACCTTTGTCAATCTTTGTCTAGCACAGTTACACCATTCACATTATCTATCCTATTTGTCAAAAAAACCAAGTTTTATACCATTATTTGTGAGAAAACAAGTTATCTATAAAGTGCCTTTTGTTTCATACCTTATACCTTGTTTATTGAGTTCATATCCAAGAGTAAAATGCTTAATTTTTTTAGAAGTGTTTTAATTCCATTAGATTAAAATCTCACCTATTTCAAAGTCTAGCTTCTGATGTTGTTTGGCCAAGAGTCCTAGCACATGCCTTGTTTGAGCCTAGATTTTGACACTGTGTTTGGTAAAAAGACCTAGAAACTATTTATTTTCCTAGATTAGACTGATTTAAAACACTTCAACCTTAGAGTTTGGCATTTTTATTTTTGGTCTATTTACTTAATCTCTTTTGTATAAGACATGTAACATTAGATACTTAATGTTAGCTTATTTTATCACAAATCTTTGCATAAAAAATTTTCATTCTTTCAACGAATCTAGACCAAGGTTGAATTTCTTTTTATAAATTGTCTTTTTAGATTTTGAAGAACTCTCTATTACAAAACATTCACTATGGATCTTAACATGTAATCCTACACTCAAAGTGGACTCATGTACAATACAGGGATTAGTAATGTGGTTGTGTAGGAAGAAATGGTGCAAAACCCCTACATAGATGATATTGCTTATGAGATGGATCCTTATCCCTATTTTAATACTCAAATAGGGTCACAAAGTCAAGATCCATTAGCTAATTATTTGTTTAATAAACCACCTTATTTATAACAATACCAAGAACAAACCACACAATACCTAACAATAATGCCCACAACCAATGAACTAGTTCCTCAACAATCATGCTCTATTAATATGCCTTCCATGTATGATCCATTTTTATTTGAGCATCATTTATTGGAAAACAAATATGAGATTTTATTTTGAGTCATAGAAGTATGGGCTAACTTTCTAGTGGACTTCCCTCATGAAATTTTACCAAGCCTAGTAATAAGGCCTCATAACATATTGTACAGTCAACAAGCTTCTTCTAGAAATCCTTTGACTCTAGTCCAAATAACTTATCAAGATCCTAATATGCCTAACAAATGATATATCCTCATATAAGACAACTTTAACCAAATATAGACAACATATCAAACCTACTTAAATCTAGCATGCAATTTCAATAAGATGACCATGGTTAATAAACCTCTTATTGACTTAGTTAATTTAATAGGAGTTTTGATAGAGTTAACTAGTCAAGATAATCAGAGTTAAAACCCATTCATGTAAAAAAAATTAGTAGACAACCTGTTTCATATGCTAATTATTGAATAAGTGTTTTCTACTTCTACATAGAATAATGAGCAAAATAAGGTAGACAATGTGTAAGCAATGTCCAATCCAAATCAAAGTGGTACTAATGCATAAACAACTAGTCAACAACATGTGCCTATAGTTAATACCATGAGTGGATTGGCATTCCAAGGAATAGGATCTTTTTCACCCCAACCTACACCACCTACTTTCTATCCTTAACCAGTTACTTGATTAAGCATGTAACCAATAGGATCAGGTAGTCAACCAGTAACTAGTGCAATGCCTCAACAAAAGAATGTGATGAATCATATTCCTCCTCAATAAGTGGCAAATATCATTCCATAATAATAGGCACAAATAAATGTACCAATTTAGAAAGGCCAAACATATTACCACCTCAACAAAGGTAAACTAATTTTCTACCTTGTTAGGTAGTAGCAAACATACCTCTTCAATCGCAAGCTAGTGTGTTAATTCAAAACCAAGCAATGTCTAACCAAAAATGTATAAATATTGGTCAATGATAAGTACCAAATATTTAACAAGTATATACTTCCCAATAGGGATTTGTATAATAAGAAGGTTAAAATGTTTCTCAAGTACTTATGAGGAAAAAAATTCCTTTTATTCAAAATGTGCCACTCGTTCAGAGGCAGAATCTTAATTCGCAAGTTCTTACTTAACAGCAAGGTTTGAATAGTCAGCAATAGATACCTATTTAAATTCAATAGGAATAGTATGGTTATATCCCTCTAACCCAACATCAAAATCCTCCAAGTCAAACCTTCATCACCAATCCTAAATATAATATTACATAATCAAACATGTAATTTAAATAAGTGTATCCTAATCTATGTATGCATATTCCTGGCTTGTTCCCTAACCAATCCAATGTATACCAAATTCCCCCATCTTACCCTGGTCTAAGTGCTCCACTTATGACCATCCAACCATCTACCTAGGCTAATATTCCCACAAGTTACCTATTTCAAGAGTTATAATAGATGAAGGATACAATTGTTGCCATCCAAGTGGGGAAATAGATTAAAAATTTTAAATTGGACAATGTGTGTTCCTATCCTTTCAATATGGAATATTTACATATTCCATTTCTTCTAAGATATGAACCACCAAATTTTGATAAATACAAGGGGAAAGGTGACCCCAAAGCCCATTTAATTGAGTTCTTTGTTACCTATTATCCAGTGGCATATAGTGATATATACCTATTGTTGTTTTTAATGAGCTTAGTTGGACAAGCCTTAGAGTGGTTCTTAAAATTGCCTAAGAATTTGGTAACTAATTTTGATGATCTTTCAGATAAGTTTGTGCAGCACTTTTCCTATAATCTCAAGCATGATATTTCATTAGATGACTTAACACAATAAAAATAAAAGGTTGGTGAAAGTTTTGCAAGTTATCTACAGTGGAGTGTACTTGCAAGATGATTTACTCACAATTTACTAGATAAATAATTAACCATTGTATTCACTAAAAACATGCATAGTGAGATAGCCTATCATCTAGAACTATAGTGTGCACATACCTTCAAAGAAATCATTGATAAAGTATTATTGATTGAGTGATATCTTATCAATAAAGGAATTATCAAGCTTAATTCAACTAATTAAACCTAAGGTACCAATCAGAGAAATAGCCAAAACCAACATCCAATCCAAGTGCAAGGATCACAATCAACACAAGCCAATAACCAAGAAAGACCCAAACAATTCAACCATGATAGAAATGTTGTGGGAAATGGAGTAAGTGAATCCATCATGTCCAAATGGTGCAAACATCATTTGCACCACCTTTTTATTTAACTCTTATCTGACAACCTCTTCAACTAATTTTTCAAGCAAAATAACCAAGATTTTCACAATAAATACAATAGCCTTTTCCATTGCAAGTTCCTCCTCCAAGGAGAATGGTACCTACGTGTCATGTCTTTAGTGACCTTGGTGATCCTATTGAGTATGTATTTCATAAACTTGCCACCACTAATTTTATTAGTTTCCCTATACCAAAGCATTATCTACAAGGCATTCCCTATCCTAATTGGTACCATGAAAATGAATTCTATGAATATCATTAGGTCAACGAGCATAATTTATGAAGATGTGTACAAATCAAGAATTTGATCAAGAATATGTTGGAAAATGGGGAGATAATATTGGATAATGATTCTTCCACCTCTAATTAGGCTCTTGGGATTTATCAAAACCCCTTTCTTCAACATAATAACCAGTGGTAACATAACAACTAACAATAATAGCAACAACAACACCAACCCATGCAATAAAAAAATAAATAATATCAAAATCAAAGGCCACACAAATAGAACTAGTAGAATCAACAATAAAACCAACAATGATAAAATAATAGACAAAACCAAGGTCATAATGGTAACAACCAACCAACCTACCATACATTTGCACATGATTATAATAGAGTTGTAATTCATATTACAAGGGGTAACATTAAATCATCTCCATTAATCCTAGACTGAGCACCAATTGATCTAGACCATTGCTAAACAATGCCACTCAGCCAAATTACATGGATAATCCTTCTTTAACTTGGGACTGCATGCAAACAAACCAACAAATAGGGTTTTCCACTTTTGGGCCTTATATCAATGACTTATCCTTGACCCGTGACCACATATAAGTGCACCCACAATAGTCGAGACTCGTCCTATTTGGTCCCACACCATTCCCACCATTTGTTAGCAATCATGGTCTAGCAGCTAATATCAATTATGTAATCACAACTCAGAGGTCAATAATTACCATTCTAGGCCAACAACTATCTATCACTTTTCCCATTATCTAACTAGCCATTCTACCTAAAAATAATCCATTTACCACTAGCTTAGAAAAGAAGTTTGATATTGTGGAACAATTGCAAAAGACACCAGCCCATATCTCTATTTTAGATTTGTTACGAATGTCAACAATCTAAAATAACATTTTGAATGAGTTTTTAACCCAATCCACCATTGTCAATGACATATCCCCTAATAAATTTCAATATTTGGTTGAACACATAGCTCCAACCCAACAAGTCGCATTCAACCAAAGTGGTATGACTTCTCTTGGCCCACTACATAACAATCCATTATCCATATAAGTTTATATAAAGTGTCATATAGTGAAATGTGTCCTTATAGACAATGGATCAGGCCTCAACATAGTATCTCTAAAGATCATCAAGATTCTTGGGTACACAATGGTAGATCTCCAACTAGAAATGATAACTATCAAGGCCTATGATAATCAGGAAAGAGAATCACTAGGCACCATTAGTCTACCAATTATCATTGGGCCTTTGACCCATAATACACTTTTCCATGTGCTTGATCTTGATTTTTCATATAATATGCTTCTAAGTAGGCCTTGGTTACATGAGATTCATGTAGTACCATCAATATTACACCAATGTATCAAGTTTTCCCACTCAGAGATGGAGGTGAATATTCTACAAGATTTCCACCCATATAAACACTACAAACATCTTTAGGTCGAGTTTTAAAGCTATAATTACCAATACGACATGAATCCAAGTTCCAAGCAGGATAAAAGAAAGGCCATACTTATTTATCCTCTAGAGGACAATTGCATAAATCATAATACCATGGATTCCCTTTCCCACATGCCACCTCTTGAATCTTCCATTCATTTTGCCAATTTAGATAATGTCCCAAGGGAATATATAACCCATGATACCTTCCATATTTCTAATCTTCCTTATAATCCAAATACCTTTAGAAGACCTAAAGTTACCCCACACATGCATTGGTAACAAAAGGGAAAAAATAAGGGACCTATCATGTTTATACCAACATCTAGCCTAAAACTGGACCCTCTTAAAGGGGATGAATCATGGTTATACAATAATAACCAAGATAATTATTATAAAAGTGCAAAGTATCCTATTCTCAATAGGATCATGGAGAATCATGACTATGAAGGAAGAGGCCTCAGATCAAATCAATAAAGAACACTGGAGCCAATTTCCATGACCAAGTATAAAATGAACTATGGACTTGGATTTAAATATCTTGGGGGTGACCCCACATATCTTATTTGAGTTCCATCACTGGTGGCTAGTGATGATGATGTCGACAGTGAAGTAGAGTTTGATCATAGCCTTGTCTTTGATGACCTAGCTGAGACTAACTTATTTGATAATAATACCATTTATACCCTTCCCTTAGTCAATCATCACAACCCATTGTCATTTACTATCCCCAACTGATAGATTAGGACCAACAAGAATCCAATCTACCTATTAATAAGTTTCAGAATGATGAGGCATTTTACGACTTTTTAGGCCTTAGAGACAATGTTCTATTAGAAAAACATAAATCAAGGTTCTCAATCACATTAGATCTTGAAGCCTATTTTAGAGAGTGGGTGAACACCCTTAGCCAAAAACAAATAAATAAAACATTGAGTTCCCCAAGTGGAAACCTCTTTGAGGCACTTTATAACTAAGAAAAAATTAAAAACAAAGGCTAGTCTAGTGGTGAAAACTTGTTTTAGGTGCCACCAGATGGGGGTGTTCATTCTTATTTGAATTTAGACTAGGAGACCACCAATGATGAACTTGCTTATAGATTTGAGTTTAGTTTTGAGAAATAAGTGTTTGATCAAGTTCTTCAAGAATTTTTAACTATTTTTATCACATGGCTATATCTCCCCTTGGGGGACTTAGATTCATCATGCCTAAGAGAAGTTGAAGAGTTAGTCCTAACAGATGACTCTGGTATAGCCCAATAGTTTAAATCTTTGCCTACTAGCCTAGAAGATGGTTTGACCATTCTAGTCAAATATACAATAGAGGTAAACATCAGGACTCCATCAGACCTAAAATGGATAAAATTAGGCATGTCCCTTATTGAAGAGGAATGTGAAGTCTTTATAGCTCTATTGAGAGAATTTGTAGATATCTTTGCATGGGCTTATTCTAACATGTCAGGTTTGAATCCCACCTTGGTTTTACATCACCTTATTGTAAATCTTGATGCCAAACCAGTTAATCAAAAGTTAGGCAAGATGAATCCTTGCATTGTTGTATTAGTAAAGAAAGAGTTAGAAAAACTCTTAGAAGCAGGATGTATTTAATCCATTAACTACTTAGAATGGATATCTAATGTTATATCTGTTAGCAAAAAGCCTGAAAGAATCATAATTTATACTAATTTTTGCGACATCAACAAAGATTTCCCTAAGAATGACTTTCCATTTCCTAATATTAACATGATCATCAAATCCATGATGGGTTATGAAATTCTTTCACTCATAGATGGATTTTCAAGATATAACCAAATCAGAATAGCACTAGAAGACCAACATAAAATAGCATTCACCACTCCGTAGGGAAAATTCTATTATCAAGTAATGCCATTGAGTCTTAAGAACACTAGATCCACCTATCAAAGAGCCGTGACTATCATATTCCATGATATTATGCATGATATCGTTGAAGACTACGTTGATGACATACTAGGTAAATCACAAACTAGGGTCGGCCATCCAGCAGTGCTATGCAGAATATTTGAAAGACTATGTGAGCAAAAATTGTGATTAAATCCAAATAAATGTGTGTTTGGAGTAACCTTAAGAAATTTACTTGGATTCATTGTGTCTTGTAGGGGCATTAAATTTGATCTAGCAAAGGTCCAAGCTATAATAGAGATGCCACCACCAACCAATTTGAAGTAGCTCCATAGTTTGTAGGGCAAGGTCTAATCAATTTGACACTTCATATCCTAGTTAGAAGACAAGTGTCATCATTTTACACATCTTCTAAAGAAGGGAGTTGTATTCCACTAGGATAATCACTACCATGTAGCTTTTTAGTAGATACAATGTTAGTAAATCTGCATATTTTATTATCCCATATGCTAGGAAAACCATTTTTGTTGTACCTATTAGCTACAGATAATGCCTTGGGGGCACTTCTAGCTCAACATTATAACAAAATAAAAGAAAAAATAGTATACTACTTAAGCCTCACATTGGTCACATATGAACACAACTATACACATATTTCAAAATCCTATCTAGCCATCGTATTCTTAGCTCAAAAATTATGACACTACATGTTAAACAATAAGACCATGGCCATTTCAAAACTAGATTCACTCAAGTATCTACTATCTAAAATATATTTACAAGATAGAATGTCTAATTGAATCATGCTTCTTAGTGAGTTTGACATAGAGTATGTCAATCAAAAGGCAATTAAGGAATAGGTCCTTGTAGATTAGTTTGATAAAGCACCCCTTGAAAACATAGCGCCACTCACATTCTAATTTCTTGATGAATCCATAATGACCATCATTGACATACCTCTTGAAGAGTAGTGTTTGAAGTTGTATTTTGATAGATCATTTACTGCACATGGATCAGGGGTAGGCCTCTTATTTATTACATCATAGGGGGATCTAATCCCTAAATCATTTCAAATTAGTTTTCCTTGTACTAACAACATGGCCAAATATGAAGCACTTGTTTTAGGGATTCAATAGGTAGTATAATGGAACATATCTCATCTCAAGGTTTATGGTGATTCTTAGTTAATCATCAATTAGGTCATAAAACATTTCTAGACTAAAGATGACAAGCTAGTTTCATATAAGGCCATGATTGACACTCTAAAACAATAGATTGTAGATATCTAGTTTTAGCATATACCAAGGGCTATTAATAGAACTACAAATTCCATGGCTACTATCGACTCTCTGATTCAACAAACAAACAAAGCTAGAGAGTATCAGTTCCTCATCAAGAATCTATTTACACCAGCTCATGAACCTTCAATTGTTACAATGATTTGTGATATTATTGGTCCTCATTATATTTGGTATTTTGACCTTTATAATTATCTTTATGACCAAGTTCTACCACCTGACCTATCCCAAAAACAAACCAAAGCCTTCATTCAGAAAACCACTCACTATACCCTACTGGGATCCACCCTCTACTAGTATAGTTTTGATGAAACTTTGCTTCATTATTTAACTTTAGTAGAATATACACTAGTGTTATGAGAATTACACAAAGGAGTATGTGAAGCCCACTCTATTACGGAAGTCCTATCCAAAAATATTTTGCATATTGGTTATTATTGGCCCATGATGGATATAGATGTAGCTACATATGTAAATAAATGTGACAAATTTCAATGGCATGCTAATTTGATTCATGCCCCACAAAAACTCTAAAATTGATGTTAACACCATGGCCATTTTCTACATGGGGACTCGACCTCATTGTGCCATAAACATATCTTTAATACCATTTAATATTTCACTAAGTGGGTCAAAGCTATACCCCTCACTTACATACTGGGAAGCAAATTTCCAAGTTCATTTTTAACTCTCATCTACCACAACAATATCCCCTCCAACATTATATCTAATAATGGAAGATCATTCAAGAATAAGGATGTCAACAAGATATGTGTTGAGTATAATATCACACAACATTTCTCTATAGCATATAACCCTCAAGGTAATGGTCAAGCCAAGGCATCCAACAAAATAATCATTAACATTCTCAAAAAGATTGTTAATGATGTTGGTCATGACTAGTACCTTCAAATATTCTATACCCTTTGGGAATATCATACAAATCATCATACCCCCATAGCATCCACTCCATACTCACTTATTTATGGTATAGAAGCCATCCTTCCCATTGAAGTTGAGTTACCTTCAGTGTGCATATCCTTTAAGCATGCCCTAGATGATCATGATTACCAAATAGATTGCTTGTAAGAGCTAGACCTACTTGATAAAAAGTGCATAGCTACACTCAACAATCTTTAGGCATATTGAAACTAACTCAAAGACCACTATAATTATTGTATCAAGCATAGAACATTTGAAATCAATGATCTTGTTCTTAAAGAAAACCAAAAGAATATCATGGCTGAGAAGAAGCATAAAGGTAAATTCAAACTAAATCAGATAGGGCCTTTCATCATTACTATAGATTATGGATCAGGAGCTACAAGATCACTATACTAGATAGAGATGAACTTTCTAAGTTGATGAATATTATTCACCTCAAGCGGTACTATGCCTAAGCATTATGGTGTATTGTCTATAAGGACCATTTTAGTTGTGCCACTCTATCACTATTATTCTTTATATGAATGTCATTATTATCATTCCTCTTAGCTTATTACTTATCCATTTACCATTATGTTCTATCGACCAAGCCTATTTTAAATCCTATCTACCTAGCCTGTTTGACCTCAGTAATGTTATTAGTCACAAATTATTTCCACCAATGAGTCTGATTAGTTTCAATAGTTATTTCAAGCATTCCAAACAAAGATAGTATTTTAGAGTAGTATGAATGAAGTTTTAGTAGTTGCATCCTTCATGCATTATTAATTTCTTATCACTAGTCTTGCTACTAATTATAACTGCCTATGGGTAAATTAGTACTATTGATCTATGCTATTAGGTCCTAGTTATAACTACCTATGGGAAAACTAGGGGAAACCTTGGTTTATTAAGCCTTGATGTACCAACTTACCATTTCCTATGTTGTACTATGTTTTTATACCAATTGTGCCTATTTTGTTTGAATTGACTACAACATTAGTTGAAATCCTCTACTGTAGGGTAGAACTACAGTGACTTGAGGTCCTACTCTAAGAATATGTAAGCAATGCTCGATACTTTTTTAGGTTAGATCAGTCACCCTTTCTAGCCATGATCTCACCATTTTGAGAGCAACGTAAGCCATGCTCTCACTATTTTGTGATTAACCTAAGTAACGCTCCAACCATTTTTTGAGCTTGAATCATTTAGTGTCTCATCATTCTTGATTGAGTTGAGATACTTCAAAAATTCCAAAAACATTTATAAAACCATTTAGAAAAGACCACAAACATTAACCACTTCTTTGCCTTAAGGATTTTGGGAACCCATACTACATCACAAGCAAATCACTTATTCCTTAGTTTCCCCATCCTTTTTGGCCTATTCTCTCACACACTTGCCATTTTACAATACCATTCCTATTTTTCTATCACATCCATTATGTTATTTTCATCAGTTGTCATTTTCTTCCCATTTATTAGGAGAACTAGATTTGGCCTAAAGTTTTTGGTTGGATATTACATCCATGGATCTATGTAGGTGGCATATATTTTCCTAGTGCATATGGAGACAGCTCGGCCACCTCCTTCCTTTTCTTCTATTCCCCCATTATGTTAGTTTGTTAAGTTTTCACCTATTTTCTAGGGGCAATGTTTGTATGGCTTGAATTAATTTGTTTATTTCTTTGTTATTTTGTTTGTATGCCTATTTATTTACTTTCTGTACTATTGTCTTGATTTAGTATATGTGCATTCATTGGGTGATTCTTTGCCTACACTTACACTTGAATCCATCCATATTCATGTGTTTACATTGTCATCATGTTTTTTATTATTGGTGTATTTTTTTCTATTGAGTATTGGATTATGGGAGTCAGTTCTTATGCATATTTTGGCCAAGTCCTCATGATGTTATGCCATGATGTCTATCGACACATGCTACAACAAACCTCAACTTCAATAAGTCTAGTTAGCAATGGTGCCATCGACATCTCTTTAGCACCAACATCTCGATTCAATACCAATCATATCTCAAATAGAGTAATTAAACAATGAAAGAATTTAAACTTTTATTTAGTTTAGATGAGCATCTCCCTACTAGTAGGTTGTCCTAATTCATCTTTATCCTTTGTATTATATTATCCTTATCATTAGCCAAATTAGTCATGTTTGTCATAATCAAGGTCTAATGATTATAACTACCTATGGGTAAATCATTATACACTATCCCACCTACATTTCTTAATGATTATAACTGCCTTTTGGCAAATCATTGTGTTCTCATCAACTTTATTTTTTCCTAAAGAGGGGCATATTGTCATCTTGTTTTTTTGGCCTAATTGGGGAAGCTCCATCTTCTCAATGATTATAATTGCCTTTGGGAAAATCATTATGTTTTCATGCCACATTGCCACTATCAAGGTACAATCCTTATAACCACCTTTGAGAAAACCATTGTACACCATCCCACTTTCATTCTCAATGATTTTGACTAATTTTTCAATATCATTGTGTTTTCACTCCATCCTCTTCCTTTCTTTCATCTCCTTATTTTGGTTCTTTATTTCTAAGGGACGATTTGCCGACCTACTTGTGCCAACCATTCCCTCAAGGGGGCACCATATATTTAGTTCATCATCATTGTAGTTGTAAGCATATAGGACCTTTTCATTCTTTGAGAAGATGTTACTATGCCTATATCTTACAATGCCTTCCTAAATAGGGGCAAATTGTAGACACCTAAATATGGCCACCAAAAACCTCTAACCAAGCTTTTGACCAATTTCCACCCAAATGCACTATTGGGCCTAAAAACACTAAAACACATTAAATGAGTTGAAATTGATATATTTAAGTGCTTATTTTGGCCAAGGTATCACTAAATGTGATAATACATTTTATGGGCCAACTAACTTTGATTAAATCATTTTGAGTCAAAATGCCAATTTTGCACCTGGGTGCTACGGATTGCTCTTTTCTGTCAAAACTCTTGCATGAGACATGTACCTTTGTTATTTTTTTTGAAAAAATCTTAAATGTGATAACAAATATAATGCATCTAACATATACTTCCAATTCTAATCCAGTCAAATTTTGGACCAATAACAAGACACTTTGATCAATTTGAGTAATTTGTGCATAAAGTGTTTAATCATGCTTAGAGCTAATTAATCCAAGTTAATGCATTAAGTTAATTTTATATGAAACTTGTTGAATAATTTTTTATAGAAATGAATTTTGAATATCTACATCATCCAAGTGACATCATTTCTTGGGAAGACATCCCTAGGCCATAAATGTATAAAATATCAGGATTAACCCCTCCCATGCCCCATCAAAGCTCTTTCATGCCTATTCAATGCCTCTCTATCCCAAATATTTATGATCCTATTTATATTTTTTAATTACATAATTGGATTAATCCTTAGCCACACATCTCAATCTTGAGATGGATGATTCAGGTTGATTCTAGCCATTTTCTAAAATCTATAAATAGGAGACCTTACCACATGAAAAAAAAACTTAAATTGTGCAAAGTTACCATTCCCAAATGTATTTTAAATCTTCATAAAATTAGTGTTATAATGCCAAAATATTGAGCCAATCTAAAGCCACACAAGGTGCCAAGGAGAGATGGAGGTAGCCAAGCTTCCATTGATGCAGACTTCATGAGCACAAACCGAGCAAGCCACTACAACAAGCACTTTGGAGCATCTAAGGAATGTAAAAGAAGTTTTTTTTTAATTTATTTGTGTTTTCCTTTCATTTTTTTTAAACTAATCCCACCTTAGTAACTAGGCCTAGAGATGTTATGCTAGTGTATTTATTTCATTTTGTTTTCATTTTAGAACTAACACAATACTAACCATCCTCTCTTGAATCAAATTCCTAGTTCACGTTACACAAGTCATCTTCATGATTTTAAAGATCTCAAATGTCTTAAAAGTGAAAAATTTGCTTTTTATCCTTTGTTTCCCTCTTCACAAGCTCAGAAGGGTAGTTTTTAAGTGCTCGATAAGGACAGAGGAGAGAGAGTTGGGTCATAAATTTTTTTTCAAAAGAGGGGGTCCTATTAATATTAATATTTGTGGCACTGTTAATAAGATTCATTTCCTCTCCTTTATGAAATTTTTTTAAGAACCCAAGGTGGTTTAAAACTAACTAAAAACCCAATAAGCTTGTTTTATTCTTAGAATTAGTAGTTTGAAATAGTTTGAATGCTTGAGGATAATTTAATGTGATGTATAAGGTATATTCAATCATATAAAAATATTATATAATCCCATTTGGCATGTGTGAGCACAATTTATTAACTTTCATTTTTGCATAGTTTATGGGGTGACTACCATAGTTTATTTGTGTTCTAGGTTCTTCAATAGTAAAAGGATATGGAGAAAATTTGTATCATATTTCACTTTCTTAGGTAAATGGTTCTTTATATGTTTCTTCATGCTCACCTACATCTATAAGCTCTCAGCATGAAGATAAGGCCATACTTTCTAGTGTTCCAATCACCATGAGCAAACAAGTTGTGTGAATAAATGAGGTCATGAGCTGATGATAGGTTGTTTTTATGATATTTTTGATCCCTTTAAAGTGAATATTGAATCACTTAGAATAATTTTAGGATTTAAAGAGGCAAAAAAAGGAGTCATGTTCTTATGACTCACCAAAGGGCTAGTAGGCATATAGGTGAACTAAAGTAATGATTTTACATTATATAATGTTTTATGATGTTCCTAATGTTAAAAATTAGGATATGGGAATAGAAAATATTGGTATTGAATAGACGGTTCATAATGCATGGGCAAAGGGCCTTAAATGACAAATGAACTACTACAATCCTATTTATAACACTTAGGTTAGTTTTCAAGCCTGGAGATGGAGATTGCAAAGTGTAAATGGAAGGTATAAGAGATTATAAGCCATATAAATCACTCATTTACAATTTTAAAGAGTGTTAAATGACTGATGGTGTATTAAGACAAGAACAAAGAACTGAGGGTTGAAAACCATGATCAGGTATTATCCTCAATGGGCTTGCTACAAAGTGAAGTCAAGATTTGAATTCAATTAACCTAAGATGCAATAAGAATTATAAAAGTGATGCTCTACCTCTTAATTTATCTTCACCATCATTAGATGGAACTCTCAAAAAATTAGGATAATGAAATACATCTCTAAGATTGAAATATCTATTTAAGACTAGGTTGCCTTAAGCTACAATCACACTATCATGTGTACAAGGATAGAAAGGCAAAGGTTTATTGGTGTCATGAAATTTAAATGGAAATTGTAAGAGTTTGAAAATAGACTTTTCAAAAGATTCATCACTCTCATGCCCAGAGTATAATTAGGAAGATCATTTCTCAACCACCATGCTCAAATACTTCTTAAATGACTACCTCTACTCCTATAGCTGAGGAAGTTTGAGAGCATCTCAGTTATGAAGACAAGGTAATTATCTTGTTTTAAGATCCCAACTCAGGGTTCAAGATCACAAAGTCATGTCATATCAACCAACCCAAAGAGAGCATGGAAATCATGGAAGAACTTAGTCATAGAGGGATAGATTTGATGGAGAAACAACATTGAAAATTCCCTTATTAAAATAAGTTAAGGTATTTTGTGTTGTTTAAGTTAATATATTATTTCTTGTTTTCATGTTATTCAGACCTCCTTATGGTAAAGCTGATGATTTTTCAAGTTAAGTGTGGATTATGGAAGGTTAATGGAGGTTTTTGAGTCACTTTTATCTCTTGGGACCAACTTCCCACCTCTCCTCAATCCATACACATAGAGAAATCTTTACCTACAACACTCACCCATGAAGGTACTTCAAAATATGTCATGTTGAGTTTGGAGGTAAGAAAACAGTGAAAGGTTTTAAGTGAGGTTAGTAGAGCATCAAGTAAGGCAAAATGACTACCTACAACCATCATATTTTGTCTTAGATAGTGAGGTGAAGGTGATGTTGGATCCCAACGTAGTTAGTAGGTATGTGGATACTTCATGAAGAATATCAAGTAATATAGGGCATCCAAAAGGTGATATGCACCTACAAATAAGATCTCACCTCTCTCTCTCTCTCTCTCAGTCCAAACATCATCTATATCCAAGTATAAGTGGGGTAAGAACATAATCAACTATGTTTCAAATCATAAGGAGTTTTTAAGGAAGAAAGGAGAGGGTGTTGTTTGTAGATTCTCTCATGAATATAAGTGAGGTTTCCTAGTCTATGTCATAGACCTTTTGAGGGGTATATTTCTCCTTATTCTTCCATACATAACTACAATAAACATAAATAATACCTACAACCAACATTTAGGCCTAACTGAATTTAGTTACCACATGAAGATAGAAGGGATACAATGATAAATTTGCCATTTTTTAGATCAATTATGTCTTAGATATGATTTTTAACATGAGATCAAAGATTTTTACAGTCAAAAAGTTCCACAAGCATCAAAACCTATAGTCAAGTGAGGATAACCCAGTCAACCTATGTCAAGCATGAAGACTTATGTAAGCTAATGAGACTTGAGGTTTGTATATGTTTTTTGGGTTACTAGGAGATTTTAAATCCATGTAATAGAAAATTTAAGGTATTGTTACACTTATTTATCCACCTTAATCCATATAAATAACAAAATATTTACACCTATAGTTAAAGAGTCACCTACAGGTCTACTTCAGGATCAAACCAAAGTGCATACCTAAAAAGAGATAGTTTAGCATGTTTAAAGGTGATTTTAACCTAATTGAAATTTCTACCAGTTCAAAGGTCATTGAAGAATTCATTGGTATAAAATATGGAGGTCTAAACACCTCATAATACAATCACATGCCCTAAAGAGTCATCTAAAGGTTGTAAGCTCAAGGAGGCTGATCTCAAGTCCAAAAGGAAGGAGAAAATGCATTTAGAAGACATTAAGGTGTATCTCAGTTAAAAAAAAGGTGAAAATGAGTTTTGAGACCAATGAAACATGAATAAGGTTAATCAAATTTAGTTATAAACCCCATACACAATCAAAACTTAGTCTAGACCGATAATTAAATCTAATGGTCTTAAAACTCTTCTTTTGCATTGGTTGACCTAATAAGTACTATATACAAACTTGGAGGAGATTGGTAAACTAATGGAATAAATAATGAGTTATTGTTTATAATATTCAAATCCCTTGTTTAATTCACTAAGCTTGTAGGGTCAACTATCTAAAAGAGTTTCTAAAAACCTACAGTCATAGGTAGACCTAGTAATCATGAGGTAAGATGGTGTTTTGAGAGTTCTATGGGAAAAATCACACCTTGTGATTTGGTAAATGGGATGTTTATGATTTGAAATATATAATCATGGTCACCTTAAGTCCATAATAATAGTATACATACCCACTATTTTGTCTCAGACCTTGGCCACTCTATTAGCAACAGGCAGTCATGAGACCAAGGGGTCTGCTTAAGGTCTAGACATAAAGTAAGCATTTAAAACACCATGGAGGGACTTTGAGGTAGTATAAATACATAACATAGGTCTCAAAACACTCTAAAAATGCATAATAAACCTCATTTTTAGTCTAAATGTCTTTGAGAGCTAGTAAAGAGATGTCAGGCCTAAACCCCAAAACCCCTGACCAATATACTAGATGCGTAAAATGGGGTAATAATCAATATCAAAGCATGTATAATCATGGGTAGGATATTTTTATAGGTTTATGAATCTATCCTAGGAGTGGGATGGAGTTTTGAGACCCAAAAATCAAATTTTGACCTCTCTCAAGTTCAAGATAATTAAGCATGCCACCCAAGGAATAGATTCACATGCTCATACCATAACTCACAATTTTGTATGGGAATATAAGCCATTTGTGGTATGTTCTTTATGAACAATTGTTAAAACCCTAAATAAGTCTTAAACCCTTCTAAAACCCTGATTATGACTAATCAAAGAAAATGGACCTCAAATGCACATCTAATTCCAGGATTTGTTCCTAAATTTTTTTATATGTTATTGAATATTTTTAGGAGGTTATACAAATACTTTGATGTTGATGTACCTGTATGAACTATAATAAATGTCTTATTTTACATGTTTATTGGTGTTTGCAGGTATTATGAGCAAAATAAAGTTTTTAAATCATTATGTGATGTCATTTGGGATGTGTCATAACTATCCAAGTCCAAATAAATACACAAGAGATTATAAAGTTGATCAAACCAAACCTATTTTCCAAGGCAGTCTCAAACTGGTTTAAAATGAGACTAGGTGACAAGATGATTTCCTAGTTTGCATACTTCCACTACGTCTTAGGAACCCAAAATTGAAATGGAGGTTTTTTATAACCTATGGAAATTTAATCACACACTTTTGGGTTATTTCACATGAGTGGGATATCTTTGGAGCAAGATTTCTACTTTCTAGGCCTAGGAGGCCTAATTAGGCCTAACTAGAGAGGAAAATGAAGGAAAAAAGATACTTCCACTTGGATTTGGCTCATGAAATTGTGTGTGGACATGTAAGGGAATAGAGCGTACTAAAAAATGTGACAAAATTTATAATTTTATCCATATAATCTTATAAATAAGGAGTTTTACATGTTTTTAGGGTTACAAGGAATGGGTGCTTTAGCAAACAAATGGAGTAAAATGACATATTTTGGGATACTTTATGGTTCCAAATGAATTTTTAAAGTTATTAATTCATGTTTATAATCCTTCCATGTAGGTAATTTGTCTGGTTCAAATCAAAACACTGCTTTCTCTCTCTTATGCCTCTTTGCCTAAGGAGTCAAGTGAGCAAAACACCAAATGGACGTGTAATAAGTTTTTCCAAATATTTTATTAATGTTTATATCTCATTAATATTCCTACTCAAGTTGTAATAATTCATGAATATTTTGGGAGAAGGCTTAAAATTTTGAAAAGGTCTTAAAGACTCCTAAAAGGACCTTATTTCCCTCCAATGCCTAGTCAAAAGACAAAGTCAAAGAAGCATCAAAGAGCTACAACATCTAAAGAAAGATGGAAAGACCTAATTAATTTTTTGGAGAAGGTTTCAAATAAAATAATTGATGAAGTCATGATGACCTACTCTCATAGATCAAGACCTATTTTCAAGGAAGACTCTTATTCATCAAGAATGTAGGGTGTGCAAGCAAAGATTTAGGAGGTTGTGTTGTTAAAACATCAGATATCAATGTCTAAAGATTCATTAAAATTTAAAAATAATCCTCCCTCAAAATATAATCCATTTTTTAAAGGGTGGATGAGAGATATTCAAGGAAATACCATGTAGTAATTGGGGAAGGACTAAGTAAATGATACATTCTTAGTTTCTTTGCTCGTCTCTTCTTCTCTTCTCTTTCTCAATTATCTATATGTAAGCCTATGTTTGGAATTTGAAACAATCTTTAATCTAAGTTGTGGCAAGTCCATGCTCATAAAAACACTTTTACTTTCCTCTTTTGAATTACAAGACTGAATTCATGCCTCCTCAAAGCTTGTGTTTAGTGTATGTTAATGGTTAGTTGATGCATGATAGTGATAGTACATGCTTCCTCTCATCTTTTCTTTTCCTATTTACCTATTTGAAGGTGTTAGTTCATCCTTATAGGTTGCCTAATGTGATTAAATCATCTTTTATAAATAGAAAGTGTGATATTTATTTAGTGTCTTTGAGAGACATGTTGATTAGATGCCTTAGATCATGTATCAAGCCAAGCCTCTATGTGAAATGTTGATGTTTGGAGACTCTCATTTGAAAAGTGAAATCAGGTTCATGTTCTTATTCAACATTATTAGTGCATATTAGAAAAGTGGAGGTCACATTTTGATGTATCACCTTAGTTAGATAGGAATTCCTTTCATTTTACCTTATTCTCTTTTCCCTTACAAGCTAGTAGTGTAGAGTAGATATCCTAATTGATACATCAAGGGGAGATAGTCTTTAAAATCTAGAGATTCAATAAATCTATTAGGCCACCCATATCCCAGGATTTTCTCCATGTTACTTTATACTTTGAAGGCCTAAAACTACCTTCACAAGGGTGCAAGTCTAGTAGTTAATAGTTTTTAGCATGCCTGGTGGGATAGATTAGTGCTCATCTTGGTGAAATTGTATTTGTATTAGCATTATTCATGAATTATTTGGTGACTCTAAACTCAACAAACTACTTCTAATAGTCCAATAATAGTTTCCAATTAAGTTTATCTTCATTTCACTATCCTAATATTATTTTTAGGGCTATGTATGAGGAAAATTCCTATGTTATACTTATTTATCAACCTTATAATGAGTTATACCAGTCTGGTCATGATCCATTTAAGCCCTATCATGATCCATATGAACCTTGTTATGAGCCTAATCAACCTTAACAAGAGTATTATCAATATTATGATCAGTCTTATCAAGAGTATGGTGGTAATTAGCTTTATAACGACCCTCATCAACCTCACTATGACCCATAATATATGCCTCAGCAGCCTTACCAAGAATTATAGTAGTCATACTCACCTCCTCCTACTCTATTTCTAATTCAAAATCAGTTTTCCCCTACCATGTCCTTGTTGGCATTCAATAAAAATATGCTAAAATATGAAGGGGTAATGAGAGTATGGGATAAAGAGTTGGATGTGATACCTTTTTACATATATATTAAGATATAGGTAGGTAAAAATTGGAAAATAAAATTAGTATGTCATGACTTATGAATTGCATGAAATGAGAACCATGATCTAATGGTGGATAGACAGGTTAGTGAGATGGGAGAGTCAAGAGATCTAACCCAAACTATCTCATCCATCTCTTCCTACCCATGATAAAAATTCTTGTGTTCCAAATTATTTTCTAGCTACACCTACCCTTTGTCAAGAAAATAAGCTTATGCCATATTGGAGGCCTTTTTGTGTTATAATTCTAAATTATTCCATGCCAAGTCTTATGGATGAATCTCCACCCATCACTCTTCAATAACCATCTTGTTTACCATATCGTCCCCCTTGTGCTCCTTGTCCTCATGAATTCATTAACCATTCTCATATGGAGCCTTCAAGGGAGATAATTCAACCTCCAAGTGAACCTACTAGTTTCAAAGTCCTACCTTGGAACCAAGTAGTTAAGTCTTGGGAGAAAAAGGAGGAGGTGAGTTTTATATATTTTGAACCTAAAGAAGACCTTATGAATATTGAAGCCCCATTTACCATTCCTCAAGAACCTAAGGTTATTCCATTTTATAATATGGTCCAAGAAGACTTTCAATACAAGACAAAAGTCCTAGTTAAGAAGGTTGGAAATGAAGTGGTAGCTGAGATAGAACCTCGAGAAGATTATGAGAAGATTGAAGTCATAGTTGACAAAAATGAAACATTCATAGTAAAACATAACTTACTCTCTCTCTCTCTCCAAGCATTCCTATAGGATTCCACCATCCTCAAGCATATTCATTTCCCTCCCACCATCTCCCTTCTTCAAGAGGAGCATGTTCTATGGAGGATAAATAAGGAGGTTGAAATTACAAGTCAAATTCTTAGAGAATGTGAAAAGGATGCTTCAAGTGTGTATGAGTAAGAGAATTACATTAATACTTCACTTGGGGTACAAGTTAAAAACCAAGTTGTATCTGATCTTAAAGAAGATATCTTAATTGGATAGGATAAGATCTTGGACATAGGTGAAATAGCTTTAAATGAACAAGATTTTGAGCTTGAGGAAATGGTACAAGCTGAAATCATAACTAGATTTGACATGGTTTCAAAGAAGCAAAAAATTAACCTTGAGTAGGTTAATCCACAATCACATCATGATTGCATGTTTTACATTCTTATTAGCCCTATAACTCCACTTGAGAAATATTAAGATGTCATTCAAGTTAATATTAGTTAAGTTAATCAAATTAAATAAAAAAAAGGTGATTGGAAATTATACATTGAGTCCCTACAAGATATTTAAGGCCTTTGTAAGGATAAATCTCTTGATACATCTCTTATTGAGCATGATTATGAGGAGCTAAATCAAGACATACCTATTGAATACCATGATGTATCTTGGGTTGACTCTTTAAATATCCTTAAAGATATTGATGAACTTGCATTAGATGGTAAGAAGAATGAGGTCACTCAAGATGCCATAAAGAGTCAAGGACAATGCCTAGATAAGGTATCACTTGATGAGGTTATAGCTAACAAGTAGTATAAGGAAAATCATGAAGTACAAAATGAACATGTATTCATAAACGATTGGTTTATTATTGATTATTCACTTAAAGAGATGCTAAGAGAGTTGGTAGGCAAGAAGAGTGGCCCATCAAATGTCATATTCAATAAGTACCTTATTTTTTAACTTGTACCATCTCTTAAAGGAAGTAAGTTCATGAATTTCCTTTTTGATCTCGGTGGATTATGATTTGTCTTGGTTAGCTAGTTTTAGTAGTCTTTTTGTTTTTCTTCCATAAGTGCTTGTTGCACATTAGGTGTCTTGTTAGGACTAGATTCCTTTCTTTTATTTTTTGTCTTGTTATCTTGTTGTGTGTGTTGTTTTAGGAGGTCATGTCTTATCACCCCTATCATTCAAAACTTCACTTGTCATGCTTCTACAACCCTGTTCACAACCTTGTCATGCCCTTGGTAATCTTCAAATGATGATTTGTTAGCCTTGTTAGAATTGTTTAAGGTAACATCTTGGGCATTATCTTTCCCATGCCATCAAGAGTCAATATAGTAACTCATAGAGGTATTTCATTTTGTGTCAACATGGTACATGGTCTGTCAAGTCAAGTTATTTCACTTGGTCACTTGGTTTGAAGCCTATTATTCTTATTTGATGAAAGTAAGGTATTTTAGCAAAGTTTAAAGTTTTTGGAGATATCTAGGTTTACATTGTGACCAATATAATCCTTCTCAAGGTGAATTTATTTCATATATCATTGAATCATATGGGGAAGAGGTCATCTAAAGTTAAGGGAGATCTAGAATTGTTATAGTTACTCTACATGAAAACTTCTGTTTTATATTGACTTTCTTTGCACTTGGAGATGATTTTAAGGGGATTCAAAGACTTTCAAGATGTAATATGCATAATATTAAAATTTTAAATGCTTTAAAATTATTTTTAAATGCTTTAAAATTATTTTTAAATGTAATAATTTCATAATGAAGTCATAATAATGATCTACATGTCAAAACAACCTAGTTTTAACTAAAAAGGGGTAGTTTTATGGGTTTGTATGGACTTGAGGAGTCCACTTTTATGTGAATATTCCTCCAATGTTTTTTGTGTCCTTATAAAGTTCATATAAATGATCTTAAATCTCTCAAAATTCTTAAAAGTTCAAAACTTTTTTTTTCTCCTTCATCACTCTCTTCACAAGCTCACGAGGGCAGTTTTTAAGTGATTGATATGGACAGAGGAGAGAGAGTTGAGTCATAAAAAATTTTATAGAGGAGGGGGTAATAATAATATTAATATTTTTGGAATTTTTTATTAGTTTCATCCCATCTCCTTTATAAATAATTGTTAAGACCTTGGCGTGGTATTAAATTGCCTATAAACCCCATAGGCTTGTTTTTCTTGGAATGGTAGTTTGAAATAGTTTGATTACATGATGATAATTTAATAGGATGTATAAGGTATATTAAATAATATCAAAAGCTTATGTAATCACATTTGGCATGTGTGAGCCCAATTTATTAAGAAACCTCCATTTTTTCATAGTTTACAAGGTGACTGCCACAGTTTCTTTGTGTTATAGGTTATTCAATAGTAAAAGGAGATGGATAAATGTTGTATATAATATTTAAATTTATCATTTAAATGATTCTTAATATGTTTCTTCATGCTCACCTACATCCATAGGCTCTCGGCATGAAGATAAAGGCATACTTTCTAGTGTACCAATCATTATAAGCAAACAAGTTGTGTGATGAAATGAGGTCCTGATCTGATGATAGGTTGTTGTTATGACATGTTTTATCCCTTTTAAATTCATATAAAATCACTCAGAACATTATCAAGATTTAAAGAGATAAAAGAAGGAGTCATGTTCTTGTGACTCACCAAAGGGTTGTGTACATGCATAATAGGCATATAAGTGAATTAAAGTAATGATTTTGAATTATATGAAGTTTTATGATTCTACCAATGTTAATAATTAGGATATGGGAAAAGAGAATATTAGTATTTAATAGATGGTTCATAATACATGGGAAAAGGGCCTTAAATGGTAAATGAACTCCTACATTCTTGTTTATGACACTTAGATTGGTTTATAAGCCTAGAGATGGAGATTGAAAAGTGTACATGGAAGGTATAGGATATTGTAATCCATTGAAAGAAATAATTTACAATTTTCATTAGGGTTAAATGACTAATGGTGTCTTAGGACAAGAATAAAAAACCAAGGGTTAGAAACCATGATCAGGTCTCAGCCTCAATGGGCCTACTACAAAGTGAAGTCAAGCTTTTTGGAAAGGTGTCTTAGGTCAAAGAGAAAACTTCAAAGTAGATTTTGGGGCTTAAATCACTCCTTGGACATTTGCATATAGGGATTATTACTCAAGAGGAGATTCAAACTTCTAAATTTTCATTCAAGACACCAAATATAGTACCTATAGGCCTAATTCCTATAGTTTAAGAAGCTTGAGAGCATCTTAGTTATGAAGACAAGGTAATTAGAATATTTTATGACTAAGTTAGGGTTCAAGAACACAAAGTGGTGTCATATAAACCAACCCAAAGAGAACATAGAAACCATGAAATAACTTAGTCATAAAGGGATATATTTGATGGAGAGAAACAACATTTAAAATTCCTTTCATTCATAGAAGTTAAGGTATTTTTGAGTTGTTTAAGGTTATATGTTATTTCTTGTTTCCATGCTATTCAAGCCTTTTTATAGAAAAGTTGATGCTTATTCAAGATATTTGTAAATATGAAAGGTCAATAAGGGTCTTAACATAAATTCAATATCTTGGTACCAATCTCCCATACCTCCTTATTTTTTACACAAGGAAAAATCACCACCTACAACAGTTAAGGACAATATGGATGTTTCAGGAGAGTATCATATATGGATCATAAAGATAAGTGGTTTTCTTTAAGAGTCTAAAGAGATTGGATAAGATAATATTAGAATGTGCATTTAGTGATCTTAGTTTAGGTGGAGTGACTCTCTTCCTATAGGCATAAAAGGACAAAATAGACAACTACATCCATATGTCTTAGGACTGTCAGAGAACCTTCTATGTAATGTGAGCTTTTTGAATATCTCCAAGAAGATGAACTTAGATTGTTAGATGGATATGCCAGAGTGGTATAAGTTAACATTGATAAAAAGTGAGGTTATCAAGTGAATTAATTCAAATAAACATTTTCCTTAGTCTATACAAGTACAATGATGACCTAAAGCCATATATTGAAAGACACAATAAAAGTTCAATAAAAGGTGAACTTATGACAATTAAGAGGGTGAAAAGTGATGCTTATGTGATGGATAAATTGAGATAATCATGATTTAATGGATTAATATACCAAATTATATTATTATATCACATATATTGAAGATCTCACCTCTCTCTCTTATTATAATCACCACCTACAACTAGCTTATAAGGTCTTAACAAGAATTCCATGGATAATGGATGCAAAGGTAAAAAGGTAAGGTTGAGGGTTTATTAAAGAGATAATTAATTAGAGTTTGTATGAGTTTGATATAAGGTATTTAAGTATATTTCATGTAATAATATCTCTTTGGATGCTATAGTCAACCATGTACACTAACAGTCAAACAAATGAACACTTAGTTAGCCAGCATATGCCAACCCTGAGGGTGTGTGAAGGAAAGGAGATTAGAGGCTTAGTGGCTCTTAAAAAGATACTAATATATATTAATTTCATGTAATATACCTTTATTAAGGTATTATTTCATATAAATATCCCACCTATAGATAAGGAATAGTGCTTATTGACCTATAGTTAGCCAATGGCCTACAAATAGTCTTTGTGAAAGAATGAGAGTATGGGATAGGAGTTAGTATGTAAGGGTAATGTGTGTTATGTTTGAGAGTATGAAATATTTTTTTTATTGTGTATGTAATCCATTTATATTGATATAAGTGCCTTTGGATATCTTAAACATTGTAATGCATACACAGTCAATAAAACATAGCCTATTACAGACCTACAAGCCTACCCTATAACAAGATGAAGATGGTGTATTTTTCATTATTGAGGTTAAATACATAATAGTTTAAAATAAGTATAGATATAATTATGATTTTATTTCATCAATTTTTGGTCAGGATGAATAGAGAAACTCAATCATAGAGCTCTAGGGTCAATAATGCCATAAGTTGCTAGCAACCTGTAGTGGTGAAATGTAATGTTCCAAACCTGCTTAGGAGGGTCAGTGTTGGTGGAATCATTATGAGTAATTTTATGAAATATATAAAACATGAATATGATATTAATTTTTTTAGGTAAGGTAATTTTTGATTTTTTAGGACCTAGGATGGCTTTTTCAGCCCTAACATACAGGCCTACAACTAGTCATGAGGGAGATTAGAATTTCGAGGCTTCTATAGGCATAATAAAACCTTGAGAATTGGTATAAAAGGTAAACATGAATGTAAAAATTCATCCATGTCTATTTAAAATTAATATAATTAGTGTAGATACCCATTGTTTTGTCTCAGACCTTGCCCACTCCATTGGTAAGGTGTAGTCTTGAGACCAAGGGATCCATTTGAGCTCAAAGCACAAAATAAGTATGATAGACCTCATGGAATATCCTTGAGGCATTACATAGACATGAAAAATGTCTCCATATGATTTCATGAGGTACCAAACATTAGTATTTAGTCTGAGTGCCCTTGAGGGCTAGTAAAGAGATGACAGGCTAAACCCCAAGACCCTTGACCAGTATATCAAATGCATATAGAGGATTGATGAGAAATAAAAAAGACATGTGGGAATCATAGGGTATATTTTTTAGAGTTTTTTGAACCTCTCCCATTATTGAGATTAATTATTGATTCATAAAACTCAAATTTGACCTTTCTCAAGTTCAAGGAAGCTAAGCATGCCACTCGAGGAGGCAACTTTCCATATTCATACCATCTCTCACACTTTACATGGGAAGATAATCCATTTGTGATATGTGATGGGTAATAAAAAGAAGTTTTTTCAAGTGGAAGGAGGTTAATAGATGATTTTTTTCTTTATGAACAATTTTTAAGAACCAAAACAGGTCTTAAACCCTCCTAAAACCTTGATAGTGGACATCAAAGAAAATGGACCTCAAAAGCACATATGCCATATTTTTATCCTAAAACATCTTTAATATTTTTTAATACTCCAAGGAGGTTATACACATGTACTTTTATGTTGATGTCACCTATATGGACTATAATAAATGCCTTATTTTGTGTGCTTTTTAGTGTTTTATAGGTGTTCTAATTAAAAA
>JARHVA010011616.1:0-40935 GCA_037957365.1 Torreya grandis | reverse complement strand
TAATACCAAGTGAATTACTTGTCATGCATGAAGAGATCCATCAGGTGGTAGTAGTAGAGAAGGAAGAAGAAGCACAAGTTGAAATACTTTAAAATATTGAACTACAAAAAAATTGAGGTGTTTGTTTGGCACCAATGGAAGATCAAATTAGGATTGATGGGTAAAATATAGAGGATAATTATATATGGAATATTATAATGGAATAAATATAAATTTTGAGTGTCATAAGAGATGGGACCTCCATCATGGCATCTGAGTTGGAATTGAAGACAATAATGAAATAAGAATTAAAAGAGATAGAAAACAAAGATAAAATATTTGAGGAGAAACCAAATATAATCTAAGAGAGAAAACAAGGAATAATTTTGTTTAATTTGTTTACTTCATGTGTAGGTCATTGGAGGAAATAAAATGAACATCAGTTACCCATGATCAGATTGAGGATGAAAAGCAAGAGAAAGAACAATAAAATAGGAGTTCATAACAGGTGAAAGAAAGCATAAGCAAGGCGGTAAATGATTAAAATAGGCCTTGGGATCCATGTGGACATGAATTTTGAATAAGGATGTTGTAAAGAACCTAAAATTTAGATCATTTTATAACTATCATGGAAAGTTCTTTGCTCCTCGGTAGTATGATACAGGGGCATCACTACCCTTTATACACATTGATCTATTTCACATGTTTGATTATTTTTTAGTCATTTTGGTCATAAGAGGTATTTATGAGTCCATAATAGTTGATAAAACTTGATAAAACTTAAATTAGGATCATATAAGCCTTTTTTGGCCAAAATCCTTAATTTGAATTTTAAAATTCAATTGTTAAGTTTTGGAGACTTCAATCTTGTTTCAAGAAGTTGAAAAGTTGTATTTGGTGTGGTTACAATTTATAAAGGTGGTAAGTATTTTTATAATTCATATATGTACCACATGATTCATCATTTTAATGGTTATGTTGGTGGTTTGGTAGTTAGATTCCTTATACTGTACACAAGGGAGTTAGAAAGGTAGTTAGATTAGTTTTTGGCAGTAAAAGAACTTGTAAATGAATGTTGAATAGAGATTAAAAGAGTGTTTAGGGCTTGGATTTTAAGGAATAATGTAAAATGTCCCCAAGAATATAAATATATAAGTTCTTTATTTGAAAATAATGTTGTTGGTAGACCCTATATTCTATATTTGAATAATAACATTGAATGTGTAAACATAGTATGATAAGAGAATTATGATAGAGATGTGTTTTTTTTGTCATTATTATAAGAATTGGTAAGTTTAATTCCATTTATGGTTTAATTTATTTATGTCCTATTGAATTTTATTTAATTTATATGGATGATAAGTCTAATACATACCTGCATACCCTTGTGTTTACATTTTGTGAATAAAAAAGATTTAATGTATTTTTCTTGTGAGAATAAATGTGTATAAACTATGATAAAACTAAAGTATAATTTTATCAAAACATTATTAAATCCTCATAATGTTTTTATTATTATTAAAAGTGTTTTAATATATGTGGATTTTATAAGACAATGTACCCGTTTGTAGACATCTATTTAACAAGTCATAATGAACTGAGAGTCTAATACAAAATAGAGACCGATTTATTTGGGAGGATTTTCATGTTTTATTGTGGTTTGTGGTGTGTTAAAATAAGGATTTATAAGCATTCATAAGTATATAAAACCCTTTGTATAGCCTAATATGTCATTTTGTGCTCTTTAAGTGAAAACAGTCACACAAGATAGATATAAAAGTTGGTATAAAGTCTTTAGCAGAGCTATCAATGGGATATTTCATGAAGTGAGGAAGGTGTATGGAGATTGAAACAATAAAAAACAATAATAAAAGTTTTTTTTTTATTAATTATGAATATTTAAAACAAAATTAAACCCCTTCTCATCCATTGATAGACCCTAGAAACCCTGTGTTAGGGTTTCCATAGAAAAATAAGGATTGTGAGATTATATTGGTGGAATATCCTCAAATTTTTTTGAAAAGATTGCATCCAATGTGATTAGATATATTTTATGGTTTTTAAGTTTTTTTAATATGGATAATTATGTTTTGGAATAGACTATGAGTGAAACATGGCATAAGAAACCACTTAGGCCTAATCCAAACTTAAAACTTGATTATAAAAGTGCTTTAGGAGAAGAGTTAGAGAGAGAAACTTTGTGGACTTCAATAATACAATAGAGGGTACTAAAAAATGTGTCATTTTTACAAGGTGATACCGTACCCATCTAAAAAAATACATTAACCCTAAAAAGAGGCTATAAGGAGAGACTATGATAGAGGTCAAAACATAGGATATGTAAAAAGAGTTGTTGGAGAGGTTTATAGATTGAATGGGAGGAAAAATAGGACATATTGAGCATTTTGTGGATGAAAATAACATGCAAAGTAATAGAGGACACTATGAATGAGTTTTGAGCCAAGTTGATAAGAATGAGAATTGGTGAAGATGTGACTGGTGTGATCATTGTTGAAGGATGAATAGTAATAATAGGATTGACTGTTTAAAGGTAGAGACAAAGAATTATTTTTAAAACCAAAGGATAAGTAAAACAAGTCAAGATCAGATATATTTGGATTACAAGAGGTAAGTGTGGACTAATTTTTTCCTTGATTTCATTAATTGATGACAAATTATATGATGAGCTCTACATCAAAATCCATCTGGGCTAAAGAAGATAAAGTTTTAGCATTAAAAGGGCAGACCTAATGCAATTAGGTCACCATGAGACCTAAAGGAGGATTAAGTCCTAACTATGTTGTGGAAAACCAAAAGGGTGTTAAAATTGTGACTAAACCATGTTCATAATATGTCCTAAGAACCATTGTGTGTCTGACCTAAGAGGCTAAAAGTGTGTGGTTGACCAAGTGGTGTGAGACAATGAGATTAGTATATAGACATGGAAATTTAGACCTATTTAATGTATGAAAAAATAAGCCAATAAAATTATTCATGTTTGATAAAAATGAGGTCTTTAAATGAGTCACATACCATAATAGAAGAGCATAGGTGACTGAGTTGGTGCTCAGTCACAAAGGGATTTGTAACTTCTTATCAAGTGGGTGCTTACTAAGACATTGGTCAAGTGGGTTCTAGATAGTTTGGGGTTGGTGCTCTAATTTGAGTTGGTGATCAATATAATTTTATCTTTTATAAATATTTATATGAATATATTATATTTGTAGAGGTCATAGTGATTTTTTCTTCCCTTCAAGGGTTTCTCACTCATATTATGTTAATGCTCATTGTTTCATGTTTGTGTGATTAATTCTTAATGCATTGATTGATCATTCCATTGGTTTGATGATTAATGAAAGTTAATATACAATTTTTGATTTTTTTTAAGGTCACTAATTTACCCCACCTCTCATTGATTTTTTCTTTCAACATCCATAATCATGTCAATGTTGGGTAATGGAAAATCATGTTTTGGACATGCTCTATTGATATTCATAAATTTGGTTTATATTAAAATATCTTTTGGATTCTTAATAACTATAATAATATTGGATATCCACTATAAGTAATCAATTGGTCAAATAAATCCAACCTCTAATAAATCATCTTGTCATTTCTTGACTATAATAAAAATCCATCGATGTATTTTTTGTACTTTTTGGTTTAATGGGCTTGGCATCTAGGTATAGAACAATATGGTGTATGACAAGAGGATGGATCCAACCCAAGCATATCCATACAGTACAATTTGAATATGTAAATGAGCTCTTAAATAATGGTGATTATAAATTCATGTTCTTCTATAGTCAAGGACACTACAAGCTTAACCATTTTGGGGTAATTTGTTATATTAATATTAGATTTAGTGATGTCTTCAAATAATAGTGTAGAACCATAGTCTAATAAATTTGGTACATAGATAAATTTATACTATTCATCATATTATGGACCTCAAATTACACCCATGTAAGAAATGTTTTGCGTGCCTAACTCAAATAATGGTAATTTAATGAATGTTTCTAGGAAATACTAAACTAAAAGATCAAACACCCATTTTTATTCTACACATATATCTTATCCAATGGGTGAATGCATAAGAATTTGAGATTCATCAAGGGTAATATGAACTTACCCATCCATTGGATATTTAAATAAGTTTTCACCAAGGGATTTATAATTTTCTTTACTTTGTCCTAGTCCAAAAGTGCCTCATAGAGGTTTTCACTATATGACCTCAATGTCTATTTTCATTTTTCAAATTTTCCAAAGAATTTTACCTGATTGATAAATTAGGTAATGGGGTCCAACATTATCTCAAATCTTTGCTTGTGATCTCCAATCGGTAGAACATATATAATACTTAGAAATTTTGATAATGCTTCTTCATTTTAGAATTTATCTACTAGTATAATGTGTTCTTGCTAATCCCAAATGACTAATTCAAGGTAGTGAAGGGATAGGGGGAATTTAGGAGATGAATTAATAGTTATAATGTTATTGGTATCATATAGGTCTAGGTTGGAAATATCATCATAAATACTATAGTAGGAATTTACATAGTTATTGGGATCATATTCATTAGATGCTAAAGTTGTATCACTCTTGAGATCTAAGGGGTCACCTCTAGGTGGTTTGTATCTAATACCCTAAATACCTTTATGTTTAGTATAAGAAATAGGCTAAAAAATAACTTATTGATTTGTCCCTAAACCTTTCTCTTTTTAATCTTGATTCTCTATGATTTTGTAAGAAATGGGATACATGTAACTTTGATAACAAGAAGCAAAGTTGTCATTATATAACCATGAATTAATCAAGACTACTAAGTTGGTATTGATTTGGTGAATTATTTTTTACAAATAGAAGAGGGATCATAGGATGAGACTCAGTCCTTCTGTCCCATACCATTTTAGGCCCAACATGAGCTTTAGTAGTCTCAAGCCTACCATAAGACTTAGGGGATTTTGGAAATTTAGCAATATGAAAGGCATCCTTGATAATATAGGTACCAATACCATTATCTTCAATGATGAAGTGGGAGGAAATTTTGGGAGGTGAAGCAAAGCAAGTAGACACAAGGTTGTTTGGGTCAATGTATTTTTATTTAGGAAAATCAAGATATTTAGCCATGCCATTTTTAGGTCTATGTTTGATGATAGGATAATAATTGTATTGACCATACTCAGTTTCTAAATGTCTCAATATTGGTATGGATTTAAGTCAACAAGATTAGTTACCTTCATTACAAAATGGCGGATTTCTAGGCATTGGTAAAGTGTTGAAGAAATTAAACATACTTTATGGATCCAATTGCATCCAAGAATCAAATTGTAAGGTAGCTAAATGTTGAGAAATGATATAGGGTGCCATGGATTATAGACCCAACAATGAATAATAATTAAATAGTGCCTTCTAAGTCTCTCTCTCTCTAAATTATCATGTTCCATGATAGTAATATAGTATGGTTAAAAATCCACTAATGTATACTCTAAATGTTTTATCAATTTTAATGAGGCTATCCATTATGTATGATAACCCATTTAATATTATGGTGAGAAATGATGGATCCAATATGAGTTGATTGTTATGGAGGGGACCAAGGAATGGCATGTCACTTTATTTAAATGTAAGTTATTGATATGGTGATAAATTCCATATGTGTTCTTGGGAGGTAGAAGGATCAATTATGTTTGAAACCCTATATTGTTTAATACGTTAGTATAAGATATTATTATGGACTTATGACATATGAAAGAGATCTAGGATACAAATATACATAGGAGTCTTGTTCAATTTATCACCAAGATAATACTACTTAACTAAAGGAGGGGACAATTTAGATTTAGAAGGAAAATATCCCTATATAAGATTATTGTTGGAATAAGGTGAAGGACATTGAAGTGTAACATTTAGACATCTAGTTGCGACAATGACATTTCAAGTTGGTGAGGGGTTACTTGAATTATAAGAAGATGACTTAGGATTGGGAATAGTGACCCATGGTCATTAAGTCACATCAATATTATTATTTTTCAAAGAAGGACCACTAGGATATGAAGGAGGAGGTCCTAAAATATAAGGATAAACACTCTGGGGTATGTTGGAAGATTGATGAGGTTTGGTTTTTATGGTACCTACATGATTATTACTAATATAACCTAAAAATTATTGTATTTATATCAGACATCATGTATATAATTTGTATATCTTGAGAATCTTAACCCTGATTATAATTTCATTGATTCTAATTCTACCCTTAATTCTAATGTTGGTTACTAGATTGACATTGAGTGTTAGAATTATGCTTTAGAAATGGGTCTTTATAAATACCCTTATTCTAATTAAATTAATAACTAACATTATCCAACTCAATCTCACCATGTTGTAAAGAGTATTATAAGAATTCATTTAATTATACACACAAATTAATTTCATGCCATTTGACACAATGGAAATGATTATACCTGTTGTACCTATACCATTAATTATTTGGTTTTTCTTTTGGAAGAGGTTTTGGAGTTGTCTAAATTACCATGTTAGCTACAACTAAATTATAAAATATAGCCTCAATAGGTTCACCAAGGTCAATGAATAATATGTTATGATATTGATTCCTTTTAGGAAGTGGTGTTTATAATGTAATTTGGTTGGAGTAGATGGAGTATTCTGGACATGCATCAGTTTCACCATCTACATGTGTTTAGATTTTGTTAATCCATTTCATAAAACATTATTTTTATTATAAAGGCATTTGTGGTTATCATATGTACTTTTCTATATTTATGGAGTAGCTTGAGCTTGTTCATGATTATAAAAATAGATCCCAAATAGGCCTTTGTCTATAAGTGATTTTTCAATACACACTCCTTTATTTATAATCTCCTCTAATGTGTCATCATAATGGATTTTGAGGTTATGATCCACCTCTGAACTCAAATTGGAAGTGAAAATATTAGATAGTTTTTTGTCTATTAAATTATGTGGAAAATTACTAGTTAAGCTTCTTCACCATTTTAGTTAACCAAAAAAGCTCTCCCCACTAGGTTGTTTAAAACTACAAAAGTCAACCATGGTCAAATCATGCTTTATGTTATAAGATAAGTATTTTAAATTGTTTTTAGATAAGTCATCAAAGGTAATGACATATCATTTTGACAACTTTAGAAACCACTTTAAAGTTTGTCCACCCAAACTGCATGGAAACAAGCAAAGTAGATACATTTCACTATATGTTAATGACATCACATAAAGAACTCCTTTAGGTGCTTTATAGGATCACTGTTACCTTGTATTTATCAAAAAAATTCACCTCAAAATGATATGGGAAAGGTACTTGGATAATTTTCATGTTTAATATATATGGACATATCTCATCAAATTTGTAATTTTTACCCTGATTTCCTACTTGAAGCTTGAGAATAACATCCTTTATCTCCTAAAACTATTTAGATGGGTATTGGATTTATTAGGATAGATGGGATAATTAAGATTAAAATAAGTTGGAATGGGTACCCTTTAGACTAATTTATTAGGGTTATTCACCTTATAACTATGATTATATGTTTTATAAGTTACTTGTTGATGTTGACAAGTATTGTGAGGTGAATTAGCAAAATGTTTTTGGGTAGGAAGAATTAACTACTGATAATATGGGGGATTTTTTTATTAAAAATTAGGAACCTACTATAATGGAACTTCTTATTGGAGAGAGGGAATTTGTCATTTATTGGAAGGGAGGAATTGTGGATTAATAGGGAGCTATTTAGAATTAGTCACAACCCATTGTTGAGGAGAAGGATTTACATCTAGATATTGTGGATTGTTCTTAGTTTATTATAATGGAGTATTGTTAACCACCTATTGTTATAGGTTAGAAGGAATAAGGTGGGAATGAAGAGGAAATTTTTGGGGGTTCAAAGGAACATCTGGTAATTTAGATGCAATTTGTTGATAGTTCATAGGAAATTATTACAAATTAGAAACAAGTTTTTGGGAATTTTCTACAACTTAATATCATAAATTAGAGGAAGGGACTTGTTTATAAATAAGAGTAAATTTTTGGGAGTTATGAAGGACTTGATGTGGATATGAAAACACTTTTATAGGATTGATATCTTTCAGCAATGGATACATGAGCAATGTTTTGCTTAGAGTAAAAAATGGATCGATGTTTGATGGAAGATTAGCTAAAGGATCTCATTATATTTTATCAATTGGAGGTTTTCACTCCATAATTGTAAGTTTATTCAAAGAAGAAGTAACTAAGGTACCAACTAAAGAAGATATAAGCTGGCTAGTTTATTATTGTTATGTAATAATAAGTTGTCTACTTAGGATGAAATATAAAATTTATCCCTTTCCTTTTTTTGATGATTATAAAACTTAATGAGGGCTTTTACATTAGTTTAATTTGACTTAGGAGGTATCTCTTCTATTTTGACATAGTTATACATATATTATATTTTGAGTGGTGCCTTATTGTAATTGTTTGATATGCTTACCATTTATTGGTTTTCATTATCTTGGAAGGATCAATGGATCATAAAACCATTATCCCATAGATTTAGCATTATAAATCACCCCATTTATTGTATATCTAGGCATTTTGAAATCAATGATTTGATATTAGGTCTAGATGAAAAAATTTAATTATTTTTGATATGAACATATGCAACAATTGATTTTAAATTTCAAATTGAGATTTGTGAATTTGGGAAATTATGTTGAATAAGATTTTGAAGTCAAGTGGTATTTTAACTTCATTGGATTATTTTTTAATAAAAGTAAAAGTTTCAAGTTTAAACTAGTTTAATTAGAATGATGTTTGATTTGAATTATCTTCCACATGTTGTAATGACATAGTGGAAAGGTTAAGAATGACTTCTTAGATGTCACTTGACCAATTTTGATCTTGAAATAGAAAAAAAAAATTAAATTTGATTTAACCTTTGAGTTTGATTCAACTTTGACTTTTACAATTAACATGAGTTCAAAGTTGAAATTACTTGACTTTTGAAAATTGAATTTAGTTGAATTTGGTTAAATTCTAAAAGTTAACCTTATTTTACCTTTGAAAATTAAATTCAATTAAATTTGAATTATGATTAGACTTTTGGTTCAAACTAAACTTGATTAGAGTTTGAATGAGAAAAAGATTTCAATTTAAATAATCTTGATTTAAATTTTGTTTTTAAATGGATAATGTAATGGTACAATAAGGGCATAATACCATAAAATGGGTATCATAAATATTTATAATAGAATAAAGATAACCCCAAAATTGTATTGAGTAATGCCTTATTGTATGAGTCTAAAATGAAAATGTTTTGGACATTATAAGTTTTCAAATTTGTTTGACATCTAAGGTGGGTCAAAAAAAATGAGTATAAGATGATAAACTATCAATATCACACATTCAAATCATGCCATATCTTTAGTGTAATAAAAAGTGTGTAATACAATTGTAGTTCACATGAATATCTCACTTGAAGTGGTGATATATTATTTTAACCAAAAACTTTATTTGAGAAGTATGTTGTGAAATTTTAGAGGAGATTGGTTTCACTAACATTATGCCCAAAGGTCTTAACCTAAAATATTGACATGGGTTTTATAAATGAACCCAAATATACCTTAGGGTACATGGGGATCAAAATAAATCAAATAATAATAAAGCATGGGCAATTCACAAGAGGGTCTAGTACCTAAATGAGCACATCAGTCATAAAGGTCTTTGTGAAGAGTTAAAAAAAAATTGATGTCTAACATTGAGGTCTGATAGCATATCCTTAGGGATAAACCCATTGCTATCACAAAGGCTTTTATGGGGAATTTCACTATGCTCTAAATGATAAATGAACTCAATTTATATCCCCCATCAAATATATAGGGTTCATACATATGAGATGAAATCTCAGGTGTCATACCATAACAAATCATCAGAAGTAAATGAAACCACCCTATGCATTCAAAAAGGAATAAAAATAGGACAACAATAATCCATGTGGTTCTGGTCACCCAACCTCCCTAAATGAGGCAATGGGAGAGCATATCCACATGAGATTAATTCTAAATACAATAATCATGTAATTAATTAAATAATGTAATCAAGTGTTTTACAACACCAAATGGAAGCATTGGTTCTTTTTAGTTGCACTAAATAGAACTGTTCAACACATTTTCATTTGTGTAGAAAACACATCTTTATTAAGTGTACCTACAAAAAATAAGTTAATATTTTATATTATAGCTTTTGGAAATCATGGTACTTGAAAATTTGACTATTTATTTAGTGGGAAAAATACACAGTGTGATCCTAACATTTATCAAAGTAATTCCACTTCTATAAAGATAAGAGAATAATAAATAAGGAACAGGAAATTCCATTGATTAACAGGGTGGTATTGTTGATTCGAGGTTGATATTGTCATTTTTCAAGATGTTCACACTGACAGTAAAAAATGGTAAAAAGTAAAAAAATAAATAATCTCACTTTAGTGATCTCATCATTTTGTAGTATGATTTCATTATTTATCAGGTCTATCTCATCGATTTGTAGAGTGTTCCCATCAGTAGGGATTTCAATGTCATTATTTGATAGTTTAAATGTATTAGTACATTCATGTTGATCTGTAATGTGATATCAATGATATGAAATGTGTTTTTGGTATTTTATTAAAAATACATAGAGACAAAAAATAGTACAAGGGTGATATCACTATTACATAGGTCGATATCACTGATTACAAGGAACATTCCTACAAATACATAGAGCATTAACATTGAAACATAGTTCATTATTGTCAATTTTTAGAAAATAAAAACATAGATATATAAGTTAAATCAAAGCAAAAATTATCTTAAAAATTATCTTATTTCAAATTTATAAGATGCTGGAATATTTTCAAGAGGATCATGAGGTGCATTAGTCCCACCGAGTGTGGTAAATGTAGATCAAAGTAAAAGAGAGGTTAGTTTATTGTTAATGATTCAAACCAAAACAAATTAACAAACATGACATCTCAAGCATGATCCATAAAATGGGGTAATGTCTAAAAAAATATAAACAAATACAAATACATAAACTATACACTATATATTTCTCATAAAATCATTCTCTAAGATAGATTGTAAGTGTGATGAGCCTAGATTTTAGAGGTAAAATTCTTTGTCAGTGTCACTTGTTCATTTCAAAAATGCCTCCCCTTGTCTATGAGTTGTTTAATTGATCAATATGAAGAATGTAGAATCTTTATTTTTGATTTATACATAATAATTTTGCACTAAAAAGTTATTTTATAATTTCAAATGAGCCTTGTATTTATAGACTCATAAAATTGATTCCAACCATTAGATCAAGATAAAGATGAGGGGATAGAATTCAGTCTAATTTAGATAATAAATTTCATTAATATTTGGTGTTTAATTTTGTATTTATTAGGAATAGCTTGAATTTCTACATTTATATTTATATTTTATTGCACTTATGCCAATGCTTGTTAGATTTATGTGTGATGTCATAATTCATTTATTTGTTTAATATTTTAATATTGCATGATTAGAGATTTAGTCAATTTTTATGAATTTTCTACTTAGCTATTTTATTTTATTTGATATATTGATTAATACATACTAAATTCCATGTGATTTATGGAATATTGAAATTCAATTATTTATTCCAATTAATTACCCCATAACATTTCTTATAAAATAATAATTCGACTCAAGGTGAAATAAATGATGTTGATATATTGTCCTTAGAAAGCAAAATAATTATCTTTATGGCCCAACAAATATTTATAGGAGGTTGTGTGTGTGTGTGTGTGTGTGTGTGTGTGTGTGTGTGTGTGTGTGTGTGTGTGTGTGTGTGTGTGTGAGAGAGAGAGAGAGAGAGAGAGAGAGAGAGAGAGAGAGAGAGAGAGAGAGAGTGTGTGTGTGTGTGTGTGTGTGTGTGTGTGTGTGTGTATTGGGAATTAAATAGAAAAAAATACAAAGTATTATTGAAAATGTTTATCCTGCATTAGATACATCCACTAAAACACCACTAGATGCTATCACACCTTCTACAATTAAGTAATCTATTCCAAGCATAATTCCTTCTTCTAAGTAACAAGTGCAAAAAAAAAATCATTGTTGGAAAAATAATTATTGCAAAAAGAACAAGGGTAAAAATAAATGTTTTATAAGGAATAATTACAAATTGAAAAATAAAAAATGGAATAGTTACAAAAGGAAAAATTGGAACAAAAAATAAAATAACATGAAAAGACACAACAAGAGAAGTTACAAAAAGAGAAGTTAAAAAAATATAATTTACAAAAAGATAAGCTAAAAAAATAAATCTCTCAAAAATAAGAATAAGGTAGGTTAGAAAGCATACTTAATAATGTTTTATCAAAAATGAAGTTCAAAATCAATATATACATAAAATGATCAATGTTATAAGCATAAGTTCTAAAGAGGAAACTACAAATCCTTCCTCATATAACTATTATTTCACTATCACCACTCACATATATTGTAGGAAATGTACCAATGGTATGGTTATGGAGTCTCAAGAAAATCATTTTTATACTGCACCCTTTATTGTATCTCTTGGATATCACCCTAAACACATAAATCACACTAATACATTTAAAATATGTGTAGGATCAATCGAATTGAAAATAAAAATTTATTTAAAATCATTTCATCTTACATTCAACATTATTCATGATATAAGTGAATATAATTTTTTTGTCAGAGGATCATGGTTATATTGAATTTGGTCAATGATTGATAAAAATAACAATTACATTAGATTTGATCATTAATGTAAGGATAATTCCATTTCAAGATATGTGAAAAATTTAGATAAATAAATCAATATTGAATCTATTTCTTTGATTACTATTTATGACTAAAAGTTATGATACAAATGACAAATAAGTTCCAATACATGGTACATATTATTATATATATTAAGTGAAATATAAAAAATGTATTATAAGTCAAGAAAGTGTGAGTGTTACTAACAATAGCTTTATAACATCAGAATTTAGTTACTCCTGAAGATCCATATTGTGCACATTTATTACTTACAAGTGGTTTGTCATAGAAATATTACACACAACATACAATTGTTTCAACTGATTCCATAGATTATTTCACCACATGTAATATATTATACATATATTATTCATGACTCATTTATTAATCACCTTTTCTAATATTATATTTTAAAATACATTTTTCTATATGGTCTTACATTGATAAATCTCCTAGCCTTTAGATTTGTTTTCACTTGGTCCTTACCTCTTGATTATTATCCTAATCTGAAAATCCATGATAATTATCATACAGTGGTTTTAGGGTGCATTATTGGTGGTATTATACTCTCTCACTCTTACGCAATGAATAGTCATGTCTTATGGCCTCCATTTGATCTTACATGATTATTATTTTAGAGAAAACATGAAATCAAGATTCGAATGCCAATGACAACAATAACATGCCAAATGACTAAAAATAAAATTTAAATTCACATTGAACCTATTATTGGTAAATATATGTAGTAATAACAACAAGATGAAAATTTAAATATAAAAATCATAAATTAATCATGTTGTTTAATTTACCTCCAACCAAGAATGATGTTCCCCAAGATGATAAGTTGATGCTTTATAAAAGTGTTAGATTATCTAGTGATCCATGACTTAGACAAAATGAAGATACATGAATTATTCTAGATTGACATGAGACTAATTTTTCATGATTCATTTTAAATATTAAATATGATATTTCATGGATAATTGGATATTTATATAGGATAAGTTGACTAATTTCTAAGAAATTCAAAATTCCTTATATAACTCTAGAGAAGAAACACTCTAGAGATTATAGAGGATGGTAGAAGCCTCTAGATAATGTTGATATTTATAGAGAATTTTAAGGCTAGATAATGATGATTAATTTATTATTAGAATGTGATTATAAACAGGATTTGTAGGAATAAATTGGATTAGGTGAGGGTAGATATGAGTGAATTTAAAATTTACAAAATAATGCTTAGGTGGGATTAATGATAGATGACATGTGATAATAGAAGTATAATAGGATGATTAATTGATAGAAGAAGGGGTAAGGTTATTGTAGGATATGAAGGATGAAGGGTAGTTTTTACAAGTGATTTTAAGGGGTTATTTAATAGGAAATTAAGATTAATTATGCATTATCATGTCATAATTAGTGTTGACTAATGGCAAAATTAGTAATGATAATGAAGTGAGTAATTTTATATGTATACATTTTACTCCACTTTGAAAGGGAATTGTGAATAGAATAAGTGTAATGGTATTTCAAAGAATAAGTATGGTCATAGATTAATGTTATCACATTAGGATGGATGATACCACTCAAGGGGAAATTTTATGGAGGAATGAGATGGATGGCCACATGAAATAGGAAACAAAGGATGAGTTTTGTGGATAGATGAAACAAGGTTCAATATGATATGAATATAATGGATGAAGAATTATATTGATGTGATAATGGGATTAAAATTAATTATTACATAGGCAAATACATATGCGATGGGGCAAAAATGATGGTGTCATGTCTCTAGACATGATATGAATTATAATAAGCCATAATTTGATCATGATAAAAGGCTACAAGATTTATATGTATTACATGAAAGGATGCATGCCAAGGAGACTTTTAGAGTTATATTATATGATTGGACTTAATATTTTTATGTATCCCAATAAAATATGAATGTCATGGAGAGTTATGGTTTAAATAAGACAATGATTTGACAAGATTGATTAAATATTTGATGGGTTTATCTCAAAGCATATGTCAAGTGATGATAATAACATGTGTGACAAATTATATGATCAAGTGAGCAAGGTAAAAAAGGAAATAATGGGTTAGTTTTGTTGATTTATACTTGATCACTTTGAAGTGATCGAGTGTTACATACATAGTCTCGAAAGACTTTTGGCTAATGTAATTCTCCCAAAAGAGGGAGGAATGATGAGGAATTATATGATAGATGAAAGTATGATGAGGATAATTTTTTTAGATATGTTACTTTCTATATTTGATGGTTTTTTTGATTAGATATATCATAAATAATTGATTATAGGATATTGAGGTCTATTATCTTCAAACGTTCATTCATTCTTTATTATTGTGACAAGATTTTTATTGTCATAGTCCAAACAATCATTTTTAATATATCACTAATTATTATGAACCATGATATGTTTATGACCATGATGAGGTTTTTATGAAGTACATGTTTTATGGACATAAAGATCATAAACAAAGTGTACAATTAGCATGAAACATAATGTACCATTGGTATAAGGAACCAAAATGACAAATTTGTCATATGATTTTACATAGATGAGAAAGATAATATGATAAAACAAAAACTATGCAAATATATTTGCAAAATGTATACAAATGTATAAAAATGGATAAGACATGAATGATTAGACATGAATATATACATGATAAAATAAATTCAATCATAACCATCATTTCATGAAATTTGGTCATATTCCTAATAATTTGGACTTATAGTATTGCCATTTAGGGTTTTTTAATTATTAAAATTGGATTTCCATATTTATATTATTGGTTTTAAACAAATGGGATATCATATTTTAGTATTTTTATTATTGGTTTTAATTAGTGTGATATTGGTTTCCAATATATATCTATTATTAGATTCCAAATTCTAGTGTAGAATCAAATTCCAATTATATCTTAACTGATTTTTCACTTTTAAATTGATATTTTAGGTAAATGGGCCAATAATTAAACATGGTCCAATTTTTTAAATGGGTCTTGATAATTTAAATAATTTGACCCCATAGGTGTGATTTTATTTCCTAATTATAGTTATTATAGTAATGTTTAATATTTATCCAAAATTTATCATATATTAACCAATCACATCATGACATGATAAAAATATTAGTGAAATTTTTTAAAACACACTTATTATCACCATGTACAAGTATTGGACAACACTATTTCTTTCCCATGTTCCAAATGTAAAACATAATTATCATTATTCTTAATAATCTTGTGTAGAATAGGCAAGTGCCGATTATACACTAGATAATAACATAGGACTTTATTGTTCATATTACCAATTTATAGGTCATTATTTTTATCTCAATCTATAGACTGGGAATGTTATTATAAAACCAAATATGGTTACCACATATATTAATCAACTTTTCAATTTTTCACACTCTGTGTACTGGTATATTCCTAAAAATAATTAATCACTTTGTAGCCACATTGATGTGCTTTGAATGGTTTAACTATTATATATTTATTAACTAATAATGTGTAGGGAAGACATCAATGTGAAGGAGATATAACTAGCTTTTGTAACTTATTTGATCCATGTTTCAATAGGTGTCAAACAATATGGACATAATACTTTACCTTCTCCTCTAGAAGGTTTTAAATATTGGAACCTCAAATTTGTAGCCACATACACATACATCAATGGATTGAATGATTATATAAATATATTTTGAATATATATATATATATATATATATATATATATATATTTTGTCTATGAAAATGTGTGATCACTTATATATGTTTTAAATTAATGTTCACAAATTTAACTTTCATGCCACATATTACATGATATCTTCATGACCAACAGACCCAACCACATCTTAATGTGAAATCCACAAACTTGCATGTCTATGGAAACCCCTTTTATTTTATATTTAACATCCAATCCCTAATATGTTAGAATATAATTTTAAGAATGAAAAGATGTAAATATGGAGAGATAAATTGGACTAAAATTTTCAAAATATTCATACATTTTGTTGATGCCACATTGAGAAAAAAATAGAGCTTGATGACTCCATGGATTTTTAATGATCCAATCCTAAACTTGATGTAATTTCCTTGTATTATAATTCTTAAAAATCCTCTCATCCTCATTGCACATACTTATATTGTGTAATTCAAACACATATCATCAACTTTGATTGATATAACCCCGAAAATTATAATTATTCATCACTACTAGTACATTTTCCATGAACTTAGAATAATTATAATAAATGAGAACTATTTGAAAATTATTTTGGTTAATTACTTCAACATTAATTAAAATATATTATTATCTCTTTAGAGTTATGAACAATAATATTATTTAAAAAGTATGAATCTTACATTCATATTTAATAAACAATATGGTTTCCCCATTAATGGGTCAATATTAATAATCTTGAATAGAAATGGGGATAAAAAGATTGTATATAAGCTAGTAAAATAGAATAAATCAATGTTAATATTAAATTCATATTAAACAATAATGATATGAATGCAAGTAAAATTTATTAAAGCCTATTGTGGAATAAAAATTTAAAAATACCCATATCAAAAGCAAAAATGATATCACATTCAATAGTTTCACCTTAGTATAAATTACCATGTTCAATTAGTACAAGGTATGATTCAATTGGTTCATGTCCTTTTTTAGGAATATTAATTAATCCACCTTTCAATTTTTTTGGTGTCCATGTCAAGTTGATGATATCCACATCAATGTCATATTATATTTTATCTAATTTGAATCATGTTTTACTAGGTGTCAAACAATCATGATACAATGCTTCACCAAATTCTCTCCCTAATCATTTAAAATATTGAATCCTTACCTTTTTATCCATATTATCACCTTATAGCTTAAGGTAAATATCCCCATCTTCCCTTCCTATTCATATCTTTTCATTTTAATTTTTTGGTCATAATAGAAGCATTTATCCCACATTCACATCGATCAATGGATTGAATGCTTGTTTAGATATTCCACAAATAGGCCCAACATAAATATCATTATTTCTTGGGATATGTTCATTAATGTTTTATTATTTGTTTAAATTAATGGATCTTGTTATTTGGCCATATGTGTCATCTATTGTATTCTTGTAGCTAAAAACAAAGATTCAACATGCTACTATAATTTATAGACAGTCTATCTAAAGCACACAAAACATTTTACCAATGTGTTATCTTTGGAATATAATATTCTCTACCTCTATTTGTTGTACTTTTTCCTCAATTTTCAATATATTTTTTATTACCTTTTTGAGATCTTCCATTTCTTTGAGTTTTTTAATGGTGATAGAGGAGGCTTCCCTTCTATCAAGTTTCATTCACCATTATCCTTTGTATGTGAGATTGGGATTGGATGAGACCATTGGAGATATCTTATTATTGGTTTATATTAAATCATTGATATGCCATCCACAACATGGAAACTAAACATACTTGGTTTGATAATACCAAATAGATTATGGCTTCCATCCATAAAGGCTTTGAATCTATACACTTATTCAATAAGGTAAGGTATGAATATACTTAAACCCTCTTGGAATATTCTATAGGTTTCCATAATATGTGGCAAATAAAATGAGTATAGTTTACATCATGGTTATGCTAATTTATGAAATATCCCATCTATATCTTCATGGGTGTGTCACACTGGGAGGAAGCTTACATACACAATATTCAATAGCCTTATTTATATCAACATTGATGCAAATGTAAATAAGGTATTATTCTTTTCACTCAAAGTATTATCAAGTTGTAAGTAGATGATCAGTGGTTATTTTTTCAATGAAGTACTGGTATTATCAACACTATTAATTACTTCATCATGGATAAATTCTTATTTATACCCTTTACACTTTCATGCACTTCATTTTGTAATAGTAGATCATGTAATGGTTATTTATATGATCCATAAGTGTACAATAAATCCCCATACTCATCAATGATAGGTTCTTCAAGATTCTTGAGACACAAAGCTAATGTTATGAATGTGTAGTTTATTGCATGTTCGATAAATGGTAGGCTAAAGTGGAAAATACACCCAATATCATGTCTATGTGTGAGCATACTTGTAAAATTAAGTAAAAGGTTCATAACATTACTTCTTTAATTTGCATTTTTTCCAATCCATGGTATGGAAGTTTTCATTTTGTCCATTTTATCATGCACAATGCAAAAGAATTTGCGAGGTTGTTCTTTTGATTGTAATCTATGGGATTATTAATGTGCATGAAAAATTTTAAATTATACATTATGCAATTATTGTTCCTCTTCAATTTTTGAGAGTGCTTCTAGTCATGTGGTGGCTCTATATTTATTATACAGATATGTACACTCGTCACACTTAGTGAAGAAGTTATTATTTATAATCAAAACATGTTGAAATATTTTGGTAATTATATTACTAGAATTTGGATGTGACACTGGTGGAAGTTTCAATAATTTAATCTCCTCATTACACTTATTCTACATTAAGTTATGGGTATAAAATGTAGGAAGTAACCTTTGAGGATCTTTAATTCCATAATGTCCTACACAATGAGTTAAATGCATAGAAATATCTATATTTATCTCAACCATTATTGATATGTAATTAAATATTGTAGTTGTATTTGAAATTTATTTATCTTTTTTTTGTTATCATTTTTTGCATGCATATGACCATATATCTAGTCTAATTTATGTCTATAGAAGGTTATCCTTGGGTACACATATGTTTTGTGTCATATATTTTGATAGACATACATCCCATTAAATTTGATTTTATGCACCTCCATATATTTTTCACCCACATTAAAGATGGAATTTGTTATTAGTGCACCAACATAAAATTCTTTATGTCTTTTTCATTCATGTATCTATTTTTGTGCCATTAAATTGTGACTAAATCCATGGAATTTTTTTGAGATAGTTAGATTTGCAACAAGGATTTTTAACATTCGCCACTTCATCCAAAAAATGACCATTTTATATCCTCATCAACATTTTTATTTGATGAAATAGGTAGATGGACATTCAATTTTTGATGTTTTTGAGAATTTTAGGGTCTTTTGATTAATTTTTTGGAATGATTGTAATTAGTGGAATTAAAAGATACTATATATACCATCTCTATGGTTGACACTCTTCTAATGCATCCCACATGTTCACCTCAACCTTATGTAGGACTTATTTCAATATCACATCTATAGTATAATTGTTTATGTTGGCTAATTACATAGTAGGCTATTTCTATGAGACATCCTTTAGATAAGGAGCATCTTTTGTAAAGAGGGATAGATATTATATCAATATTCACACCAAATGTGATGGAATTCAATACCTTAAATTTTACCATGTCTCTTTCAAGTACATTTATAAATGTTCACTTTGCAACATACTTGCTCATAAATGAGCACAATTGGATCAATTTGGTAGAAACTCCATTGAACTTCAAATTGTGCTCACCAATATGCATAAGGTACAAAACATCTAATTGAGCACTACGTTTATTGTCCATAAGGGTGATTATTATTTCATGGAAAAATAAATGAGTTATTAGACAAGTTTTTAATTTATGGGGTTATAGTAAGTTAGAGAAATCAAGACAAAAATATACCATAATTTTAAGCATTACACCAAACGTCAATGGTCCCAACCTCTCTTCATGATTTTTATGATCTTATAGAACATGATTTACAAAACCTTAGGATATGTCATCACCTTTGTTATAACAGTTTTGTTTGAGAGTGACACTGTCTGTGATAAAATTAATCATATCTTTAGCTCTTTTATAATTGATGGTGCTTTCACTATCATCACTAGAATTTACCTCTTCCATGAAACTATAATCTTAAAATTCACTAAAAATGTAATCAATATGAACTATGGGAATGGATGGATGTGAATTCTTTGATAAATTACTCTAATTCAATAGAATGTAGTATCCCTTTTCTTGAAATATGATATGGTTTCAAATCCATCAACTAAATTAGGAAATTGTACTCTTTCATCCAACATTATTTCAACACTAACAATAAAAAATCCTCTTCTCATGTATCTTTAATGTAGTTGTAGACACTAGAATTATGTACTATAAATATTTTGTGACATGTGCATTATGTCTAAGTATATTATCCTAAAATATTGAAACAGGCTAAGTTGGATATCTTGAAATCCTGAAATAGGTTAAGTCTAAATGTGGTAGAACCCTCAAAAACCTATAATTTTCATCATAACTCATATAGGTCTAAAACCCCTCTCAAACATCCTAAAACTATATACATAAAATATAATTTAAAGTATAAGAAAGTAAATGTCTATATATAAATGTTTATTTTATATATATACTACCTATTTCACCTATGGTAATTAATTTTACTAATTACCATTATAATTCTCTTAATTACCCATAATCCTAAAATATCTAAAAAATATCCATTATAATAAAGTAAATATTATCCTTAACAAACTTATTCCCGTCCAAAACCTATGTAAACAATTTAGCTTGCTATTTGGCTTGTTTTTTCATGGTTGAAAATAACCAAGGGTAATTTATCTTAAAAAGGTGAATAAACAATGATTCTCCCATGATCTTTGTTGATTCTCATGGACCGACATCTATTATATAAACCTACATGTTGATCTTTGCAAAGGACATGATTTTGACTAGAGAAGTGTTGATGAAATTCCCATTGCCTATGTTGTTGATGCTGCATGGAAGTTATGTTATAAACAAAGACATTGTTATCCTTCAATATGCTTAGAACTCAAAATATCCATCTCAAACCCATTGAATGATGGTATCACAATCTAGGTAAGTTTATTTGTTTTTATCATAATCTATGTTATTCTTCTCTATTTTGTTTATTATGCCCTATTATTTTTTATGAACATCTCTTTTATCCCTAAAATATCCTTAGTCATTTAAAACCATCTTATATATTTAAAAATCTCTCTTTGTTCCCTTGAATTCACACTTTTGTCCATCCATATATAATCATCACTGATTCAACTAAATCATCATCGATTCATCTAAATCAATGTTGATTATACAAAATCATTGCCAATTGATCTTTGTGTTTTTATTATTATTTGCATAACCCAAGCTTATTTTAACAACGTGAATTAATCTTAATCAAAATATCTATATAATTTTATCTTGATCATTTGCATCTATTTATCTTATCAATCCATCTTAAATAAATTGTATGCATTTATCTTGTCAAATATCTTTAGCATGATCTATATTTTATTTACCAATATTATTTACTTGAATTCATAAATGATGGACTGAAATACCTCTAAGGAAGTGAACCACTTCCTAGAATTGATATTGTATTAGGAAGTCCACCCATCTCTATCATTAATCAATCTTGTCCAAGTTCTCTTTATTGTGTAGGTTATTCTTCCAAGACAAAAAGAAGTTCCCTCATTATCTAGATTAAATTGGTGTGCAAACATCTTTGTATCTCTAAGTATTACTCATAAATCTTGCATTTCATTAAGTTTTTAGTAAGTTTAATTAAATTAGAAGAATAAAAAAACTACTATAACATTCTACCATGCTTGGTGGGACCCTGAAGGTCTCATTGTTCTTATTACATTTCATTGTGAATTTATTAATTCATTTCATCTTCTCTTCATTGTTTCTATTCATTCAAAATAAAAATCCGAAAAAAATGACTCTTCTTTCTAAGGTTTAAAAATAATTGCATCCATCCTTTGTTTACCTAGATAGTTCACATAGAGTAATCTTGGTAGATCATTATAAAATAGCAATCAATTATTTTCACACACATACATACAAAACCACTTACATAATCAGCTCATCAAACATTAACATAAGGGAACTGACTGGGATATCATCACCTAGTGGTATCCTTAATCATGACTATCCTAATTGGATTTCACCACAAGGGTAGAACCAACTTAGTATAATAACTAAGTATAAACTCTAGATATCAGATATATACCAACAAAGCACCTGATACCCTTATGTTGTGGTGTGTAAAGTGAGTGGGTAGGCCCCAATACAATTCCATGTATCAGTTTAAATATGGATATATTCTAATCCTAAACAAACCTAAAACCATCTCTAAAGTTCCATTTACTAATACCCTCATTAACCTTTTTACTTATCACACTCTCAAGTTAATTTATTAAAAAAATCAAAATATTTTAAGTAAATTTAGTAGTGTGTGTGCCTTTTTTCCACTAAAGTGAGCTAAATCAAAACAAATCTTATTCTTATTTGTGTTGTGTGCTTTTATTTTTATTGTCATCCATCTTCCTCAATGGACTATTCTCCAAGCCTCCCTACATATCCTGAACCCTTCAGGGATAGTCCTCCACATTTCTATCTATAAAGAGACCTTGGGTTCACTAGCATTTTAGATAGCAACCCAGTATCTCTTAACCCCTATCTTACATCATGAGAAAGACATCCATATTTATCTACTTCATGAATCTAATCTATTTAGACATATCCCACCCTTAGAAGGATATGATAGACAATCAATGGCAATTATTTCAACTATGGGCCTTCAAACACCACCACTACCAACTATTCCTAATGCAACCAATAACACCAACATAATACCACCACCGATAACTACTAGTCTTCATGTTTCCACCACTATTTTTTCAACAAACCAACCACCATCAATAAAATACAATCCTTTCACAACTACAATCAAACCCATATCACTATTACTTTGAAACCTATGTCTTATATACTACCTACAAACCCCTTAAAAATCCTATTATTTTCCATACCTATGATACTACCACCAATCAAGACACATGTGAACACTAGTCCTCAACATCTAATACCTCCACCACAATATTTTCAATAAATACCTACCCAATATCAATATATATCATCTTTCAATCCATCCTATCAATAATACATACCCTCCCAGTATCATCTGTATGTTCTTCAACTCGATCAATCAATTCCCATCTCATTACCTCCTCAACAACATCTTCAACAAAACTACACCCCTACTAATGTACTAAGTATTATTCCCCCACATGATCCTCAATTGCACATCCTTAACATCTTCATAAATAGAATGAGGCATTTAAAAGCAACCACTACATGAAATAAAGGTATACCCTCTTATGAACAAACATGCAATTATCTTATAAACCTGATAGTCCCCATCTAACCATATCTTTCATATTGGAAATTACCTAAATTTACCAAATTTGAAAACAAGGAAGATCCATTAAAAAAACCTTAGGTCATTTATACATGCATGTTACCTCATAACCCATGATGATTCCCTCATTTTAAAAACTTTTATAATATCACTAGTTGGACCAACTTTTGTTTGGTATAGTTCTATTTCCCAACACTGTTTATTTTCCTTTAGTCAATTATCTCAAATTTTCCTAGAGCACTTTTTGATAAACATCACAAGGAAAATAACCATCATTGACTTATATGCTATTCAATAATTTGAAGATGAATTTTTTACCAACTTTGTTGCCTAACAACATAACATTATCAATCAATTATACTTTTCTCTTACACAACTAGAACTTATTGAATTATTTTCCAAGTCATGTACTAGGCATATCTAATCTAAACTCCAAATCCAATCCTTTAAAACTTTTAATGAATCTTTAATTATGAATTAAAAAATATAAATTCAAGCCCTTGATTAAGGTGAAGTTAGGTTGTGGAACCAAAATGTTAAATCTGAACCCTTTAGGGAATTCAACTACCCCAAGCTAAAGGGCACTACCAATGTTACAGTTCTAATTATTTCCCCTCCATCAACACCTAGCTAGTTTAGTCATTCCTTCCCTAGAGACAACCTCAAAGATCACCCACATGATTTCCCCTAATAAAATACACACCTTTAGTGGAATCTCATGCTTCCATCCTTGATAATATTTTAAATTATTCTATCATAAATATTTTGATTGGGCTTGTTGATGATTCCTATCCCAAGAAAAGCTAGTTTAAGGAAAATTAAATTTTATGGATACCATCGTGTAATAGGTCATGACATTAATAAAATACATTTCTTCAAAAGTCTAATCCAAAATATTATCAATAGATCCCTTGGTATCTTAAAAGGAAAAGCTCTCCAACACCCACTATGGGCTCCCATCACCATCCAAACATAAAAACATTAAATCAAGTTATAAAAATATAACTAACACATATAATCACTTTAAAAAGGGAAAGTTAAAAATTCCTCTTATCCAAAGTAAGCCATCCATTTTAGGACCTTACCTTTTAGCCAAACTATCTGTCATGATCATGGAGTCACCCTTTAAATTGTATATCCAAAATTATGCTCCTCTCCTACCAACACCAAAAGATTAGACTAAATCATCCACCTATAAATACTGAAATATTCCACTTAAAGACACAAAGAAAATACATCTTCATAAGCCTATCTAGATGATACATGTCAAATTCAAATAAGCTAAACATTTTTTACCCTAAAAGGATGATAAGCTACAGCTAGACCCAATACGAGGGACATAAACTATCATTATTAACCAAAATTACCAAGCATCCCTCATTTATTTACCACCTCAAAAAAAATTCAATATCCACACTAAAAAACCTGCATAGTATAGAGAAGATAAGGTTGCACGTATCATAGGACTTCTAACCATGATATTGAAAATTATAATATGTTTAAAGCCATAGTTCAAGATATTTTTAAAGATGATGACCTTTTAATTGAGGAATTTTACCTTAATCTAATATTTGACCAAGAAATACATCTCACTCCTAGATCTTCACAATAGTTATCAAAGCAGACCCTAATTCACTCACCAACCTCAATAGGCAAACCATTCTTACAATAAACACCATCAATATACCTACACTATCACAGACACAAAATCCTAAAGCTCAAAATCCAACCAAGGTTAACACACCCATCATGGGGGATCATGCCTCTATATTACATTGATGCATAAAATACACATATGAAGGCTAAACCCACATTAATTTAGTCAACTCTCACTAGGGGAGTATTACTTATGTACACTTGATACCCATGCGAATCCTCAAATATATGGTTGTCCTACCTAAAAACATGCTTTTCACCCCAACCTAAGAGAGGCTACCTCCCTTAGGTTCTTCTCACCTCCATACCCATTTAATGTATAGTGGATAGATTAATATTCCTCATAAATTATCATAAGTATGAGAAAAGAGTAACTAAGGAAAAGTTTCTTTTAATTGACTTGGATTGTATGGATTTGGAGCATACTATTCGGCATCCTTTGAAGGAAAACTAGAAATGAGTCTCTCGATACTTCGAATCTATGTTGTATTTATTATTAATAGTTTTGGTTATCCATAAATCAACTTAGGTTTATTATTACTTGTGTCCACATAACTCCACACACATAGCCTATAATGATACATAATTATGTGGTCATTAATATCCCTTTATTCATGACCTTAAATGTGATCACCTTAGATCTACTATTAGCATTCTTGTATTGGATAAGCTCTACCTATATGTAAGATGGAGCCCCAAATCATCATTTCCCACAACAAGGATCACAATACCACCTTATGTCACAATAGTGTCTTCCAAAATGTGATTTAGGTTAACTCAAAGTCAATCCATGTTGTCTTTAATTTAAAATTAGTAATAGGGGATAAAAAATAAGCAATGGGAAAAATTATAGATAGTTCCTTTAAAAGACAACTATTTATAAAAACATAAAAGTGATTATTATTCCCTTGAAGCACAGTTGTTCATAAATGTATATAGACAACTCCCTTGAAGGATGGCTATAAAAAATTAAAAATAAATAAATATTTTCACATTGATAAACTTTCTTATCTTATATAAAACTTATCAAGAATTCCCACAAAAATAAAAAATAAAAAATCAAGTAATATCCTAAGAAAGCTTCCTGTAATGATCAGCTTTCCAAAATTTAGTAAAATTCCCACATTGATTAGTCTATGTAAAAATTAAACATGGGTTGGCCCCCATTGGTCCTATTATCATTAGTACACCAAGACATAGCCTCTAACCTAACAATATAACACAATCTTATATCCAAATATGCCCATCGACATATCATTTACCATTTTTAGGAATATTAGGCTTGGTTGATTGACAACAACCAAATAATTTATTATCATTAGATAGGGATTAAAGAGTGCATAAATAATAAAGGAACTCATGCCTCACCACAATAAAAAAAACTAAGGATTTAAATTCCACCTTGGTTACTCATTTTGTCATATATCATATAACAAATCCATAGGCATCATCCATACATCCAATGCAACCCATCAAAATTCACTGGATGTAATAGATATTTTAGCCAATAATCAAATGAAATTTGGACTATACTATTTATATACATATCAGTGATAATGTTAATCCATGTGATTGACCTCAAACCCTTGTTTTGCATTTACTTTCATAATTCATTATAGATAATCTTGTATCAATCCAAGCACATTACAACCATTAAAATTATGATATTTTACACTTAAAACATTAGGTAAGTGGAGGATGATACCCTGTTGGTCCCACAACCTATGTTGGTTCACCCTTTATTACGGGAAATCCCCACGGATCCTATAAGAATGTGTTTCACCTTGTGACAATATGTCTATATTTAGTTACCTAAATTTTATAACAATTGATGCTTTGGTTACACCTCCCTATCATTTATTTCTTGGTAGCCTTCATTTAAATCCACTTGTTTATTATGGTGGTAATATGTTTTAGCCTTGGGGAATTTTTGTTTGTCATACCCTTATCCTTATAAGTTAAAACTAGTTACTCATTCAAAAATCCATGTCATTTACATTCGCTTTCATCCCTTAGATCTTCATCCTATCCTACTATCCACATCATTTAAAACCCATCACCATCTCGTTAGCTTATGTTGAATCTCAATTAGAGGGGTAATACCTCCTTACATACTTGGGGCATAAAAACATCTTTAGTTTTTTTCTTGCGTCTAGTTGCTACAAATAGCTCCATAAAATGGGGAAAATGTAGACACTAGAATTATGAACCATAATTATTTTATAACATGTGAATTATGGATCAGTTTGTTATCCTAAAATCCTAAAATAGGCCAAGTCTGATATCATAAAATCTTGAAATAGGTTAAGTCTGAAATGTGGTAGAACCCTCCAAAACCTATAATTTGCACCGTAACTCCTAGAAGTCTAGAACCCCCTTCAAACATCTTGAAAGTAAATACATAAAATATAAATTAAAGTATAATAAATTAAATGTCTATTTATAAATGTAAACTTATAATTTTACTAATTAATTTATGTATATAATACCTATTTAACCTATGGTAATTACTTTTACTAATTATAATGGTAGTTATATTAATTACCCATAATCCTAAAATATTTAAACAAAATCCATTATAACAAAGTAAAAAGTATCCTTAAAAATGGTTGAAAATAACCAAGTGGAATTTAGTTAAAAAGGTGAATTACTAATGATTCTTTATAAATCAATGTTGATTCTACCATATCGGTGTCTATTATCTAAATGTGCGTGTTTCTCTTTAAAAATGTTATGATTTTAACTAAAGAAATGTTGATAAAATTCCCATTTCCTATGTTTTTACTGTTGTGTGGAATATATGTTGCAAAAAAAGACATTGTTAGCATTCAAGAAGTTTAGAATTCAAAATATCCATCTCAACCCCATTAAAGGATGGTAGTGTAGTTAGAGTAAGTTTATTTGTTTTAATTATCATCCCTATTATTCTTCTCTATTTTATTTATTCTTCCCTGTTATCTTTGATCAACATCCCTTTCATCCCTAAAATATCCTTAACCATGTAAAACAATATCATATATTTTAATATCTCTCGTTAATCCCTTACACATAGAATTATATCCATCCATACAAAATCATCACTAATTCAGCTAAGTCAACACTGATCATACAAAATCATCACCTATCCATCTCTATATTTTTATTATTCTACCCACAACTGAAGCTTATTTTGACAACTTGAATTAATGTTAATAAAAATTTATATATATATATATTATCCTTATCATCTTCATATATTAATATTTTTATCTTATCCATCTATATTAAATAATATGAATGCATTTATATTATCAAATATCTTTATCATGATCTATATTTTGTTTATAAATATTATTCACTTGATTACATAAATAGTGGATGGACATACCTATAAGGAAGTGTAAAAATTACTTGTTATAAGTAACTATTGAGAGTAAGGGGTTGAATCAATTGCATAATAATAACTATTAAATTATATTTTCCATTTAATGAAGCGTCCATCACATAAGATCAATGCATAAACAAACAAGCATATCACAAAAGAACACAAGAGATATGTGGGAAACCATCTTGGGGGATATAACCCACTAAGCCAAGAATATTTAAAAAGTCCTAAAATTTCAAGATCCAAAGTTTATTGAAGCACCAACCTCATAAGGAGCTCCACCCCCTACCTAGTTAAGCACCCACTAAGCTAGTCTTCAATAAGCTCTATCTTTCAAGGAGGCTCTAAACCCATAGGTAACCAAGTACCAACCTAGATACCTTGAATATTTTATATTATAAAACCTATTTTTAAATAAATTGAGGATGACATCCTTTATTTTCACTCTTTTCCCTTCAATCTCACTTAAACAACATCTAAAGATTACTCACTCAATATGTCTCTTCTAGGCTTATTAGGTCCATTGACATTATCATCCACCTATAATAAATTGGTTATATATGAATTAATTAACATTTTATCCCTTTTATTTTCCAAAATGACCTACCTCTCCTCTTTTACTTCTCTCTTTTCTTTACTTAAGTTCATTTCTAGTCAACTGACCCAAATAGGCTTATTAGGTCTTGCATTTATACCACATCCTTGTTTGCACCCATATAGGTCAGCTAATATACTTTACATAATTTATTTAACCTTGAAATAGGTCCTCATAAATTATTCACACAAGAAAAAATCACTCCTTTGGTTGGTCATTACCCATAGAGGCCAAAACTGTATTAGGCCTAGTTGATACCTAAAGCAATTCGGTCTTATTCAAGGCACATGTTACACTTGAACTCCTTAAACCATCTTGAAAATTTAATAATTATTTTAAAAAACCATAAAATTTTAAAATAAAACCTTGATAATAATAAAATATTTCCATACGACATGTGATTTTAACTCTCCTTTTGAACCAAGCCATTTAGCCTACTCGCCATTAGGCCTTAAAACATAGAAAAGTATGTCTCATGAAATTGAAGCATACAGTCAACTTTCCCAAGTAAAAATATGAAAAAATAACATAGATATATCATAAATGAATTAAATAACTTCTAAATATTCATTATCCATTACTACATAGGCTCCAAGCACCTAAAAATATCCCTGCAACAAGCTCACTTAGCTATGCTAGAAAGCTCAAAAACACAGTCAAACATCTTTTACATTTCACACATAATAAGGGACAAACTAAGTCTCTAAAACCATTATAAAGAACATTTGAGACCTAAATAACAACTCCATTATCATTATTTCCTTGAAATCTTTTTATAACAACCCAAACATACTTCTATAATATGGCCATTTAGAAACTCCCTATAACATATAAACACAATCAGATAGAATACTAGTTTTTTTACTTAAAATGATGCTTATTTAACATATAATACACATTAAAATATCAGACTGTGTATTCACAATGTAAGAGAGAGATGAGAGATTGCTCTCTAATACCAATGGTTGATTTATAAATTGATGATATTGATATATATATATATATATATATATATATATATATATATATCATCAATTTATAAATCAACCATTGGTATTAGAGAGCAATCTCTCATCTCTCTCTTACATTGTGAATACACAGTCTGATAAGCCAATTTGGATTCCATACAAAAACTTATTAAAAATATAAATATTTATTAAATCAAGCATGAATGGTTAATTTACATCTCAAACCATAATAATATATTAATTTTATGAATCAAATTATGTCATATGGGCTCACACTTCTTCATTTATCATGGTAGACCTGAAACAGTCGTTCTACCTTAGAAACTAGTTAAGATGATCTTGCATTCCAACACTTGATGGTACACTTAAAATATATTATAATTAATTATCATTATCCTTAAAAAATCTTATATCAACCTAAAACATATAGATATATAGGTCTAATAGCAAATAAGGAATGCATAAACCAATATCTGAACTTTACTTTTTCACTATTCATCTTCACTCAGAGAAGCCATCTTGATAGCAATATTTTCACCATTTTAATGAACTCCAAAGCATATAACAAAAATTTAAAGTATGAAAACATCTTTAAAAATAACCCCAAACCATTAGATTCATTCCTATTCATGTACAACTCATCTCTATGTTAAACACAGGATATATTGAGAGTGGGGGTGAATCAATATATAATAAATCTTATAAAATTTTACTTAATCAAATTCCACTTAACCATAAATTCAAGACATGAAATAAAAATGAAATAATTAACACAACACAAGATATAGAGAGATACTAGATTTAACGTGGAAACCCAATGTGGGAAAAAACATGGAGAACAATCTCAAGTATATGAATGAGCACTAACTCACTCTACAATATTTGAAAGCACCAACTTGCAGGAGCACCAACCCCTTTTTTGAGCACCAATATAGCTACTATTCATGAGCACCAACCCATAAGAGCATCAACCCATTTTTTGTAAAACACACAACTATCTCTCAATATTTCTTTCTCAACAAATGATAACACATTACAATATCTCTTTCTTTTATCTCCTTTGCTATTCTAACATAGATATAACAATTAAAAATCATGTTTTCTTCTTTCATATTAAAAATGGCTTCTCAAGCCTTTATTTATATATTTCCAAATGACCTTTGGCATTCACCCTTTGTGACCTTTCAATCCTCATGGAAAATGGTGCCAAACTTGCATGACCCTTCATATCCTTGCATTTGAAAAATCACATGGTGAATCTTCATAAGAAAATGTGTCCTTTCCTCTTTTGTCTTTATCTTGGTGATTTTTCATATTTCTCAAAGTGTCCCTTCATGAGAAATTGTGCCCTTCCTCTTTTATCTTCACTTAGTGACTCTTGGAATTCCTCAAGATGACTCTTCATGGGAAAATTCATCCCATTCCTCTTTTGTCTTTACCCTATGACTCTTTAACTTCTCCATGGGCCTTTCTTTTTACTTTATGCAACCAAAAATATATTTGTTAATATTAAATAAATATTAACACACATTAGCCAAAATATGAATATTAAAAACACCATTAAATGCAATGGGGCCTTTATCACCAATAATGCTAGTCCTTTGACATCAATGACAACATTTCCAACAATATCCACCTTTGTTATTGATGGCAACCTCAAACTAAAACTTCCACATCCTGAAACTTGCACATACTACCATCTGAAAAACATATAGTAACCCCCCCTTATTGTAGCAACCTATAACTATTCCCTATATCTATTCCTTGTACTTGTTTTTGCACATGTACATGTTTTAGATTAAGGTAAAAGCAAGTTTTGAAGGGACCCCAAAACCCTATAACAAAAATAAAAAATATAAAGCAATTACGTCCACCAAGAAGAGCATTCCTAAAACCTATTGAAAAATAGCAACAAAATCAGGTTTTACAAGGACCTGAAACCATAAACCTAAACCAATAGAAGTACCTAGGTTTTATAGAGACCTAGAAACTCAAAATAAGTTTAAGACTAAGAACCAAGTATTAGGACCAAAAACAAAAACCAGTTAAAACATCTAGTAGTAAGGACCTAGATAAAAACAAAATCAACAAAGAAGACCCTAGTCTTCTATTGCAATTCCAGGATCATCTTAATAGCCTCCTTTTCAGTCATAGCAGTATCCTGCATGGAGATAGTAGCTGAAGTAGCAGCATCTTGCAAGGCTTTCTTCCTCGAGCTCTGCCTAGTCCTTTTACTTGGACCCTCTAAGGATCTTATTTCTTCATTTGCACATGTACATGTTATTCTCCCCCTTTGACATCAATTATAAAGGGCCTACCTAGAGCTAATGCTTAGCTCCCCCTCAATTGATGCCAAACCTCAATGACAAGAAGTAAAAAAATTACTATCAACTTCTCTTGTAGATACTCAAATGTGTCTTTTGGTAGTGCCTTTGTGAAAATATCTGCAATCTACTCTATAGTACTAATTTACTCCATCTTATCCTACTGATCTGCAACTTGCTCTCCCAAGAACTGATATCTTATGGGAATATGTTTTGTTCTTGAATGCATCACTAGATTCTTCAAAATATCAATGGCATTTATGTTATCACAAAAAGTAGAAATAGGTTCATCATATTTTACCTTGATATCTTCCAAAATTTTCTTCATCCAAAGCACTTTAGTACAACATAATATTGCTACAATAAATTTTACTTCAACTGTAGAAAGTGATACTAAATTTCACTTCTTTCTTAGCCATGATACTAAGCTATCACCAAGGAAGAAATATCCTCCACTTGTACTCTTTCTGTCATCCAAGTACCCTACCCAATCTAAATCTGGATAAGTGGCCAAAGTGAAATCTCTGCTTGTGGGACACCATAATCCATAATCTAACATCCCCTTGATATATAATAATATTCTCTTCACCAACTAAACATGACTATATTTTAGAGGTGACTAATATCTTACAACCATACCTACTGCATGTATGATGTTTGGCCTTGATGCTATCATATATAAAAGACTACCAATCATAGATATATACAAATATTGATCTATAATAGGTAAATCTTCATCCTTTATCACCTTATTTATTATACACATTGGTGTGCCAACTGGTGCACAATCCTCAAAACCAAATTTATTCAACATTTCCTTGCCATATTTATTTTGAGATATGAAAATTCTTTTATCTGATTGAAATATTTGCAATCCTAAGAAAAATGGCAATTCTCTAAGCATAGACATCTCAAATTATTTTTTCATATTATTCTAAAATTATTTTATTATTTTTTCAAGCTTTCCTCCAAAAATGATGTCATCAACATGTACCATAACAATAAATTAATGCTCACCTTCTATTTTGATGTAGAGATTATTGTTAGCAAATCCTCTCTTCAAACATTGATCTTGTAGGTACTTATCAAGTCTTGTATACTAAGCTCTAGGAGCTTGTTTTAATCCATACAATGCTTTCTTCAATATACATACATGGCTACTAATATTTAAGAGAACAAATCCCTCAGGTTTCTCAATGTAGACCTCTTCTTCTAGATTCCCATTCAGGAAGGTAGATTTGACATCCATCTAAAACACTTTGAAATTTTTAAACAATACATATACAAGAAACATTCTCATAGCCTCTAACCTTTCCATTGGTGCAAAAGTTTTTTAAAAATATATTCCCTCAATTTGAGCATATCTTTTAGATACTAATCTTGCTTTATTCTTGGTAACATCTCCATTTTCATTCAACTTATTTATATAAACCCATTTTGTTTCTATCACATTGTGATCTTTTGGTCTAGGCACTAATTCCCAAGTATCATTATTTTCTATCTGATTTAATTCTTCATCTATAGCCTTAACCCAATGCTTATCATGTCTAGCTTTTGAGAAAGTTCTAGGCTGAATTTTAGTTAACAAAGAGAAATTTACTTGCTTAGATTCACTTACCATCATTCTTCTTGTGTGAATTCCTTCATTTATGTCCCTAATGATGTCACTTTTATTATGATTTCTCTAAAAATATTTGGATGCAATTTTGGTGTCTTTTTTCTCCTTCTTCTCATCTTCATTTGATTCTTTAAAATCTTCCTCTTCAATGATTTCAGGAATTTCTATTGGATCACTAATTCTTTGTGTTCCATCTTCTTATAACTTGACACTTGTACTTTCAACAATTTTCTTGGTTCTTTTGTTATAAAATTTATAAGCTTTACTTTTTCAAAAATAACTAAGAAATATAATTTCATCTGCTCTAGATTCAAACTTTTTAAGTTTTTCATCAGTTCTCTTTATGAAGCATCTACTGTCAAAAACTATGAAATAATCAATTGTTGTTGTTTTATCTTTCCATATCTCATACAGAGTCTTGTTACTATTGACTCTCAATAATGTTCTATTCTGAATATGCATTGTTGTAGAAACTACTTATCTCTAATATTTATTTAGTATCTTGGATTCATTTAGCATTATCCTTGCCATATCCTGAACTATCTATTTCTATGCTCAATTACTCCATTTTGTTTTGGAGTTGTGGCTGCTGAATGTCTCTTTATTCCATGGTCTTCATAAAACTCAATAAATTGATCTAACATGAATTCTCCTAATAGATCTGAACTTAGACACTTAATCTTCAAATTGGTTCCATTCTCAACTAATGCTTTGAATGCTTTGAAATGTTTGAAAGTTTTTGATTTTTTCTTTAAAAACATTACTAAAGTCATATGTGAATAATCATCAATAAGCAACATGAAATATTTATCACCTTGAGTTATTTGAGTTCTCATAGATAGACATAGATAATTGTGAACAAGCTCTAACATTTGAGTGGTTGAGTACTCTTTTGTTTTGAGTTACCTTTTGGCATGCTTCCCATGCTGACAAGGTTCACAAAGCATGTTAGATGGCTTTGTAATCTTTGGAAGATTTTTGAATGCTCTATTTTTATTGATGTTGGCAATATTGTCAAAATTTATGTGACCCATTCTCCTATACCATAGACAACTTTCTTCAATTTGACTCAAACAACATCTTTGACCTTTCATGTTTGATAACATATACAAATTATTGATTATTCTTTGGGCATCTACAATCAACACATCTGAATGTTTTTTCCTAATTTCATTATCTTTTACATAAAACTTTAGTGTGTGCCCCTAATCACACATTTAACTTACACTCAAAAGATTATGCTTAAGACCCTCTACATACAAAACATTTTTAGTTTTAATTCTACCATTATCCAAACTTAGCATAACTTTTCTGGCAATTCTAATAGTAGTATTATCTCTAAATTTCATTGTTCCACCATTGATCTTCTTTAAGGTTATGAACTTGATTTTATCTCTTATCAAGTGCCTCAAACATCCACTATCAATGAATCATGGATTTTCTTCATTTTTTGCATGCAAACCTATTTATACCAACATAGATTTTTTAGGTTATTTCTTCTACCATGAACCTATCTAAACTTTCTTCTTAATGAATGGAGCCTTGAAACTTTGGTCATTCTTGACTGACTCAAAAACACTTATATAGTACTAGGATATGTGTCCAAAGTTGTTACACTTGTATTATATTATGGCCTCTTCATTAAAGCCTGGTAGAGGAACAAAATATTTGTGGCTTCTACTTGACTCTACATGAATTTTCTTCTCCTTATTTTTGAAATTATTAGCCCTTTTTTGACATTCTATTTTCTTATGACCATACCCATTACAGTAAAAATAGTAACCATAAAAATAGGACCTATCTATGTATCTCTAACCTGATTACCTTTTGTAACTTTGATCCTTCCATGCTTATTTATTTGAGATGTCCTTTGTATTCTTAACTTCTTCCTTTTTTATTTCTTATTTTGTAAGAGCTTCAACATAGTTCTTTCCTTTTTCCTTGTCTATGAAAGTAGTGGCCTCTCCTTTTTATTTTTCAAATCTAATACCTATCTTATCTGATATTGATCTTTGATTTTCTAATATCTTATTCAACATATTAATGATATTCTCAAATTTTGAATCATTGAATGCTTATCATTGATTGCTTTATTTGTTTTCTCAAGATCTACTTTTAAAGAAGCAATTTTAATAACATACCTTTCACATTCTTTACTTACTATTTTCAACTATGCAATTAGATCCTATTTATTCTTCTTGGATTCTTTAAAGTGTGCTTGTAGATCATCAATTATTTCATTTGACTCCTTTTCCTTTTTCTCAATTTGGAGCTTTAATCTCCGATTCATCTTTTCAAGAGCTTTTAACTCTTCTAAGTCACAAATAAGTTCTCCTTCTAGATTCCCTTTAGCTTCATCTTATTCTTCTTTTTGATCATATGTAATTTTACTTATCGAGGCATCTTTATATATGGTCATGAATAGAATCTCTTCTTCTTCTGAATCACTGACTCCACTATCTTCAGTTGAGCTAGGATCTTCAGAATACAAACTCTTCTTCTCAAATCTCTTCTTGAATTTTCCTTTGAAATTCTTCTTGTATGTAGACTTTCCTTCTTCATTTTTGCCATTACCCTTATCTGGGAACTTAGCTATAATATGTCCAATATTTTCTTAATTAAAACATTTGAAAGGTAATTTTCCTTGATATTTACTTATGCCCTTTTTTGTCTTGCAAATGAATAGAGCTCTATTTTTATATTCATTATCACTAGAACTGTCACTTGATTCTTGAATTTTATCCTTCTCTTTCTTTCATGTCTTAAAAGTATCTTCTCTGAGGATTTCTCTTATTCATTTTATATCTCATATGTCATAAGAATACTATGTAGCTTATCCATCTTTAGCTTGGCTAAATTCTTCATCTCTTCAATTGATGAAACTTTTACATCATATCTCAATGGTAGAGATCTCAAAACTTTGTGAACCACAATTGATTCTTCTAACTTTTTTCCAAGATCTTGAATCTGATTAACTATTTGATCAACCCACAAAATATAACTTGCTATATTTTCTTCCTCTTCCATCTTCAAACTCTCAAACTATCTTTTGAAAGTCTAAAGCTTGGATTGCTAAACCTTTTTATCACCTTTGTAAATATTCTCAAGTTTTACCCATGTTTCATGAGCAAATTTACATTGCATAACTTTAACAAATTTTGATTCACATAAAACACATAAAATAGTATTTAAATCTTTACCATAATTTTCACTTGGCTTCTTTTCTATCAAAGTAGTTACAAGTGTCTGTGGCTTTTCATATTCCTCTACCACTGCTTGCCATATGTTGAATCCAAGGGCCATAATTTGTCCCATCAAACAAGGATTCATTCTTTGTTAAAAAACCTTCATGTGATCCAACCATCATGTTTTCCTGATCTACCTTCAAGCTATAAAACTTTTTCAAAGGAACCTACTCTAATACCAATTGTTAAGCATGGGATATACTGAGAGGAGGTGAATCATTCTATCATAAATCTTATAAAATTTCACTTAATCAAATTCCACTTAACCATACATTCAAGCTATGTAATAAAACTAAAATAATAAACAAAACACAAGATAGAGAGAGACACCAGATTTAACATGGAAACCAAATGTAGGAAAAACCATGCAAAACATTACCAAGTATATTAACAAGCACCAACTTGTAGGAGAAGAAACCCCTTTGCTAAGGACCAACATAGCAACTATTCCTGACCACCAACCCATAGAAGCATCAACCCCTTTTATGTATACCAAACAACTATCTCTCAATGTTGTTTTCTCAACAAACAATATTGCATTAAAATATATCTTTCTTTTCTTTCATTTTCTCTTCTAATCTAGATATAACAATTAAAAACCATGCTCTCTTCTTTCATATTAAAAATGGCTTCTCAAGCATTTATTTATATCTTTCCAAATGAACTTTTGCATTCACCCTTTGTGACATTTCAATCTTCATGGAAAATGGTTCCAAACTTGCATGACCCTTCATATCCTTGCATTTGAAAATTCACATGGTGAATCTTCTTAAGCAAATGCATCCTTTCCTCTTTTGTCTTTATCTTGGTGACTTTTAATATTCCTTAAAGTGTCCTTTCATGAGAAATTGCAACCTTCCTCTTTTGTCTTCACTTGGTGACTCTTGTAATTCCTAAAAATGACTCTTCATGTAAAATGCATCCCATTCTTCTTTCGTCTTTACCCCATGACTCTTTGACTTCTCCATGGGCCCTTCTTTTAACTTTATGCAACCAAAAATATATTCATTAATATTAAAAAATATTAACACACATTAGCCAAGATATGAATATTAAAAACAACATTAAATGCAATGGGGCCTTTATTACCAATAATTTTAGACCTTTGACATCAATGACAATATTTCCAACACCTTAAACATTTTTTCACTCTGACTATCTTTTTATCACTATTTTCACTGTTAGCCATTTTAGTAATACGACATCTTAGGTGACAAAATTTATTGAAATAGAGGATAAAAATGTCCAAAAATAAATAATGGAGATAAATAAAAAGTCTTGACCTTCAATCTCCAACTACTTTCATGCATTGACCCAATCAACGCTACTGATAGCATCAAATTCTTCATAAATAAGCATGTTTCTATAGCTACTGCTCACTATCTTGACAAACTAAGACCACATATATATTCATGGAGGAGTCTTATAGAATATAAAGTCATCAAAATTGATCAAATAAACCATTCTAGGCACATTTTAACAATATCTTCATCATTAGGTCAAAATGAGGGTTTAGAGAGGGTTTAAGACAATTTCTAATTCTTAACGAATGTTCATAAAAATTTGTACCTAAAACCACTTAAAAATTCTTGGAAAAAAAATCTTAGGATAATTTATCATCTCTTCCAAAATGATCATATTCCCATGATATGATCACACATTCCAAACAACATCAGAAGTTCCTTCTTAGGCTTGGAATCCTTCAATTTGCATGCATAAGAGCCCTTAAAATATTATTTCTTGATTTATTCTTCAATTGATGACCTAAAAAATGGTTAACATATTTTAAATAACCTATAAAAACTCAAACCATTCTTTCATGGGATCCAAATCCTTTGAAGCTCACCTTGACCCCCCCATTAGGACCACACTAGATCTCTATGCATGTTAGGTCTAGAACCACCAATCATACTAGGATATAAAATTATCTTGGAAAATTATTGAAATATAATAAGAACCCTATATTCATGTCAAATTAAATCATAAAAGGCTCATAATCTTCCAACCTTGTTCACACAGGTCTCATGCTTTTATTTTTAACAAGCTACCAAACTTGTGTCTTCATATTATGTTTGTCATGCTAGGTTTAAACCTCAAACTTTAACCTTCCTTCCAATTAAGATGCTATTTTAAACTTATTAACATGTTGAAAATATGTAAAACATTATTTAAAAGGCTTTTAATACATATTTAAATAATGTCAAGATCATACATACTTATATCATCATTTTCTTCCTTCTAGTCTAATCACATAGACCTACTAGGTACTCTACCTCTTGGAGTCATAATATTAAACATACATGGGTAGTTTAATGCCTCAAATACATGTTCAAATTTCCTCAATCATATTATTATGCCTCTATATATTCATCTCTTAGATCCATCATCATTTTCCTTATATCAGAATAGACATCCATACTCAAAGCCTTCTTATTATTTCAAGACATCATTGTTTATCAATCATCTAGAGACTCATATACATCATATCCATATCCTTGTGCTTCCTTTGATAATAATTATAATGCATAGACACATGATATAAATGATACCTTTAAAAAATATCCCCCTTTGTCATTTATGATAAAAAACCATAGTAGATTACTCTCATTTCTCCTCAAGCTGGATCTCTTCTCCTAATCCAGTCTTTCTCACCCTTTGATATTAGTGACAAAGGGTCTCTATATCTACCACCTTAAATAAAAATGATCAAATTCTTAACTTTAAATTTATTTATCTATTTTTTTGACACATGACTATATAGACCTCCCTCATTTCTTACCTTGTATCCCATCATCTTCTCTTGCTAACTAATCCTTTAACCCTATTTATTCACTAAGCTCATAATCATATGATCCTCAACTAAAATTTCACATTAAATTGATCAAGATCTCATCTTATATATTATTCTCTTTTCTTCAAGCTTCTAAAGCTATCTAAGTTAGCTCTTATAACATGTTATCATAAAGGAACAATCAAAATAAGATCAACTTAAGGCTGGTCATATACCTTTATAACTCATTCTCCTCTTTAGTCCTAATGATACCTAATAAATTAGGTCCATCCTCTTAGAAAAACCAAATATCCTTTATGGACCATATGACCTCTCTCAATGAACCATACATTTTTAAAATATTTTTTTTCCATTTTTTATTTGTCTTATCGATGCACAGGT